>OLKM01001020.1:59184-119184 GCA_900291075.1 Melanogrammus aeglefinus | reverse complement strand
GGAAACAACAGCTCAGAGTTACAGTATTATCACTGGGGGAGGAAACAACAGCTCAGGGTTACCGTATTATCACTGGGGGAGGAAACAAGAGCTCAGGGTTACAGTATTATCACTGGGGGAGGAAACAAGAGCTCAGGGTTACAGTATTATCACTGGGGGAGGAAACAAGAGCTCAGGGTTACAGTATTATCACTGGGGGAGGAAACAAGAGCTCAGGGTTACAGTATTATCAGTGGGGAAGTAAGTGCACAAACGTTTGGACCGTTGAATGAAAAAGAAAGCTCATGAAAAAGAAAAACAAAGCTTCCTTGTTTCCTGGAGAAAGCTATGTTCAATACATTTCATAAATATCAATGTCAAACATTGAACATTGAACCTTTATAAACTGATTGTAGAAATGGCAGATAAAAAACCAAAGTGCCGAAACCAGCTGAACAGGTGGGAAAAGTTTGGTTTAAAAGCAGACACACTCACGGGAGCAGTCGGGGCGGTCCGAGGACGTGGCCGGCAGCCACACGCCGTTGTAGGCGCACGAGTAGCTGTGGACCGCGTCCTGGGCGAAGTTGTAGCCCTCCTTGCAGTGCAGCACGCAGTTCACGGCCTCCTCCTCCTCCACGCACACAAACTCCCCGTTGACGGGGACGTAGGGCTGGCTGCAGTCCATCCCTGTGCACCACAGGAAACACGCCCCGGGAAAGATGGGTTGTTTTAGCTTTATTGAGCAGGGACCATGGGAGTAGACGAGCTAGCTAGCTAGCAGGTTAAAGGTGACGCGTTTATACCATAGAAATATATATAGAACACTAGATGTCTTACGGCGTCGTCTAGAACGTCATCACAGGCCATCTTACCACAGGCAAGCTTTCTGGTGGAATCTGTGGTAAGTCAGTGATCTACACAAACGCTAATACTTATCTCGGTGAAAACTTGACGGATTTACAAACGGTTTGGTTTCTTACAAACGTTATCAACGTGGTTATAATCTTGTAAATATTTTAGAACATTATTCAATTGGTTTAGAACCTAACATAATTATTCATTATTATTCAGTAGTACGCAGTATCATAACTACGTCTCTGACGTTTAGAACAAACCAAACCATTTGAAAATCGGTTTGAAATTGAGCTTATATTAAATTGAAGTTATGGTTATTTAAAAAGTACATGTAGGCCTACCACTACCAACACAATGTTATGGGTGAGCAGCTGACTGTGGCAAGATGTCCACCAGTGTGGACGTTTGACTCCATTGGCCAGCAGCGCAGACAAGACATCTAGTGGTCCCCCCTTCACTGTAAAGCGTCTTTGAGTGTCTAAAAAAGCGCTATATAAATTCAATCCATTATTATTATTATTATTATTATTATTAGTGTTCTATATATATCTATGTATTATACAACCAGGTGTGAGTGTGATTAGCCGTTTAGAAAAATCGGCCTCTTCTGACATCACTAGTGGGCGTGTCCACCTAGATTTGTGACGGCTAGATGAGCAACGTTTGGTACAGTCCACTGGGTAGGCTGGTAGACTGATCCACCCAGCACACATCTAGGGGGACCCGCCCACTTGTGATGTCAGAAGAGGCGGATTTTCAAAACAGCTTGTAACGGCTAATGACACTCACAGCTGGTGGTATAACATGTCACCTTCAAGGCGCTAGTCTGGAGCGGCCGGCGGTACCTTGGATGGTGATGGTGAGGTCACATGTGCGGTTGTTACCCGCCGCGTCGGTGGCCGTGTAGCGCACCAGGGTTTCCCCCACGGGGAATAGTGACCCGGGGGTGTGGCTGCCCGTCACCACTATGCGACCACCTGGAGGAAGGGGGGGGGACAGCTCATGGACTGGTTTGCGAGCCATGGTAAACACAGTAATAGGTTGGAGTACACTACTTCCTATTCAAACTGAAATAGGTCATGTTATTTAAAAAATAACTGAAAACTTAGCCCAGAGTAGACAGATTACGATACATGGCTAACTACAAAAGTCAGACACGGAATCAGAGCATACAAAGAATCTGCCAAAAACAGTCAGTCAAAGTTTGTCAGCACGGTAACCACTGCAGCCACTTATAGGTCTGTTTAGAGATTAGGTGAATGCAGTTCTTCAACTGTCCTGCTGGGGGCAGTGTTGTTGGCTAAATGGCAAATGACAGGCAGAAGGAGTGGTCTCTCTTTAATCATGGCGGTGGTGATGTATCACTGCTGCTTCAGTGGGATCAGCTGACGGAGAATGGAAACGATGCGTCTAAACATCCCAGACAATAGAGAATGTGTGTGTGTGTGTGTCTTTGTGTGTGTGTGTGTGTGTGTGTGTGTGTGTGTGTGTGTGTGTGTGTGTGTGTGTGTGTGTGTGTGTGTGTGTGTGTGTGTGTGTGTGTGTGTGTGTGTGCCTGTTTGGCACGGCCCCTAGAATTTTGCATAATAGCCCTTTATGAGAGCAGAGAGCGAAAGTGACACATAACGTAAGGCAGACAATAAACGAGAGTTAGGAACATAAAAAAAAAAGGCACACAGTGGAGGAAAGAGCAAAATAAAAACAGAAAGTAACCGGCTGGTGCCTCGTGTGACGAGGGAGAGAAAAAAAAAAGGGCGTGCGACCTTTCATCTCAGTGCAATCCCTGCCCTCGTTCTCCTCTTCCCTCCACCATTATAAACACATCCAGGAGCATGGGGCCATTCCAACAGTGCTGACACACGTCTGGCCCGCTGGAGCCTACTGTCTGCATGAGTGTGTGTGTGTGTGTGTGTGTGTGTGTGTGTGTACTGTGCACGCGTGTGCGCGTGTGCGTGTGTGAGTGTGTGCATGTGTGTGTGTGTGTGTGCGCGTACGTGTGCTATAAATAGCCTGGGGCATCAGGGTGTAGGCCTGGAAAAACAAAACACTGACGTGGACGTTGCACGCAGCTGACGTGTTGTGGCCCCGGAGACCGCCCGCAAGACTCTGTTATTACACCCACTGAGTGTGTGCGTGTGTGTGTGTGTGTGTGTGTGTGTGTGTGTGTGTGTGTGTGTGTGTGTGTGTGTGTGTGTGTGTGTGTGTGTGTGTGTGTGTGTGTGTGTGTGTGTGTGTCTTGCTTGTGTGTTATGTTTGTAAACTCCGATGCATCCACTGCATATAGTCAGGTGCAAAATAATGTTTGGTTTGTATATTGCAATAGTTGTCAATATACCAGTGTTTGTGTGTGTTCTTCTGGGTTTGGGTAGAGTGAGCATCGGTGTGTGTGTGTGTGTGTGTGTGTGTGTGTGTGTGTGTGTGTGTGTGTGTGTGTGTGTGTGTGTGTGTGTGTGTGTGTGTGTGTGTGTATGCACTGGCTGGTCTCCAACAGCATAACTGCACCCTGTGACTGTTTCTGAAGTGTGCTTGTAAATGGTAAAATACATGTTATGTGTTTTTTTGTACTTCACTTTACAGCTTCAGTTTAGTTTCAGTAATGGTCTCGAGTCACAGCGAAATAAATCAATGGTATTATTTTCGTTTGCCATAATCATTTCGGGAAAAAACAGTTTTTAAGTGTTTTTGTAATATATTCGATTCAATGCAAACCCAAGAAAAGTTTGGTCACAAGATTGCCAACATCGGTCAGAATAACACTCACAACAAATAAAGTATCAAATATAGTACAACTTAAACAGAAGATTTTCACATAAAGCTAAAGCCAAGAAGAGCAGAGGAAGAGGAAGAGCAGAGGAAGAAAAACAAGGCGACATGGGAAGACAAGAGTAGAGGAGAGGAGAGGAGAGGAGAGGAGAGGAGAGGAGAGGAGACGGGGGGGGAGGCAGAGAGGACGATGCGGCATGGGAGGAAAGGAGAGGAGAGGAGAGGAGACGGGGGGGAGGAGAGGAGAGGAGAGGAGAGGAGACGGGGGGGAGGAGAGGAGAGGAGAGGAGAGGAGAAGAGAGGCCAGGCGAGGACAGGAGAAGAGAGGAGAGGAAGATCTGATGTCTGGAAACACAGAGAGGTGGAGGGGCAGACATACCTGAGTTGTCGGAAAACTGCGGCACCTCCCACCTCACCACCGCCGCCTCTGAGTCTGTGGCCTGGACCATGGGCGGAGATCTGCACCTGTCAATCACTGGGGGCTCCGTATCTAGGGAACCAGAGAGGGGGCGGGAGGGGGGGGGAGGGGGGCAGAGAGGGAGAGAAAGCGTCAGCCTGGGCATGACCGCCAGACATGATCAATCGAGACCATACAGGCTGAATTGTGAGGCGTAATGTACATCGTCAGCAAGTTTGAGAACTGTGCACACGGCCGGCATAAAGTTCCCTCAGCAGTGCTTCATCACGAGCTGCCGGGGTTTGGGAACAGCCCCAAAGCATGCCGCCTCTCAACCTCCTACTGCACCTCGTTAAAGAGGACTCCGGAAGAAAAGAGAAGAAGAATTGAGGAAAGGGAAAGATGGCGTGTCAGAGGGGCACCGCGCGAACACATGCTACCGATAAAAGCCCCGGGGGCACTCCGAGCGTAGCAGTAACATGTGGAAGTGTTCATCGCTGCCACCCCCCACCCACCCCCAAACTGTGCGATCCTTCCTCCACCCTCCTCTCCCATGGCACGCGTTATCGGACGCATTAGCCAAAACCCTGAGTCACTTTTTTGGTGGAAACGCTAGTGGCTGTCTAGCGTCTGTCCACCGCCACCATCGACCACTGCTGACTTACGTTATTGGTGCGTGCACCCTGCAAAAGTAATGGCCGAGTAGACGGTTGCGATGCCGTGGCGTTGGTGGGGGTCTGGGCAAATATCTCAGCTAGTACGGAAAAGCCCCGTGCTGCAGCTGCATCCCTACTGCACGAATGTTGTCGGAACAACTTAAGCATCGAGTTCTCTCTCTTCTCTCTCTCTGTGGTTATGTCTCTCTCTCTCTCTGTGGCTCTCTCTCTCTCTGTCTCTCTCTCTCTCTCTCTCTCTCTCTCTCTCTCTCTCTCTCTCTCTCTCTCTCTCTCTCTCTCTCTCTCTCTCTCTCTCTCTCTCTCTCTCTCTCTCTCTCTCTCTCTCTCTCTCTCTCTCTCTCTCTCTCTCTCTCTCTCTCTCTCTCTCTCTTAGGCCATTCTCTCTGTCTCTTCCCCACCTCTCTCTCTCGCTCTCTTCTCTCTCCCTCTCTCTAGGGCTATGTCTCTCTCTCTCTCGCTCTCTCTTCTCTCTCTCTCTAAAGCCATTCTCTCTCTGTCTCTTCCCCATCTCTCTCTCCCCTGCGCCGGAAGGCCTCTCGTATCCGACACACATGGATCCACTGAGAGAAGGAGAGTCCACTGTACGTGCATCTGTTTGCCGACGCCACTGGCTCTCCGTGTGGGGGCCCCCGATGGGAAAGGTGCTGTAGTATGACCAGACGTTTAGTTATCCTGGCCCCAAACACTACCCCAGCGAGAGAAAGACCAGCAACAGTAACAAACAGTAGTCGAGGGTCTCAGCGGAGCGCAGAGGACGGGGCCATTAGCACGACCAGGTGAAACAACACACAGAGGGGTCTGTGTTTATGTGTGTGGCGGTGAGTGTGTGTGGTGGCGCACACTTTGGTGCGGAACAATTGTTGATTTTGGAATTCAAATTCAAATTCCTTCTTGTGGTTGCTTAATTTTTCTTTCGGGGTGCCGTGATAGACTATGACACGACATAATGTACCCAATTTTCATTTTAAATCCAATTCTACCCAGGTTTGACCCTGCTAAATCAATTCAACATGCCTCCCTGGCAGAACAGAATGAAAACAAAAGGCACCAAGCCTCAATCTCACTGTGCCGTGTTTGTGTGAGTACGGGCATGCATGTGCGTGTGTGTGTGTGTGTGTGTGTGTGTGTGTGTGTGTGTGTGTGTGTGTGTGTGTGTGTGTGTGTGTGTGTGTGTGTGTGTGTGTGCGCGTGTGTGTGTGCGCGTGTGCGTGTGTGTGTGTGTGTGTGTGTGCACATTTATAGAGTACGCAACATTTGGGCTAGGGAATATCTAGTTATGCCCGAGGAACCCAATGATGCTGATCTCACTGCTAAGCAAAACAGAGCAGGCAGCTGGCGATAGAAATCTAATCTACCTTCTTATTGGAATAAGGAGCTGGAGGAGAAGATGAGCCAGGCGGTGTTCTGGAGAGCTCCCCCCACTGTTTCTTTCTCTCCGTCTCTCTATCCTGTTCTTCCATTTCAAATTACCGACATCCTGGTAAACTAAAAGGAGGTGTGTGTGTGTGTGTGTGGGTGTGTGTGGGTGGGCTCACTCACACACTCATTCACCCACCGTGAGTGAGTGAGTGAGTGAGTGAGTGAGTGAGTGAGTGAGTGAGTGAGTGAGTGAGTGAGTGAGTGAGTGAGTGAGTGAGTGAGTGAGTGAGTGAGTGAGTGAGAAAGTGAGTGAGTGAGTGTTTTTGTGAGTATGCGTGTGTGTTTGTGTGTGTGTGTGTTGCGTACCGACGACGGTGACGGTGAAGGAACAGTTGGCCTGGTTGCCGGCGTGGTCGGTGGCGATGTAGGTGATGGTCTCCGTGCCGACGGGGAAGAACTGCGGAGGGGTGTAGATCGGCTTCACCTGGACCATCACCTGGGTTAGGGGGTGGAGAGAGAGAGCGAGAGAGCGAGAGCGAGAGCGAGAGCGAGAGAGAGAGAGAGAGATGAAATCCCCCACCCCTCAATCCATCCATACATCTATCTATTTATCCATACATCCATTTATTTATCCTTTCATCCATATATTTATCCATCAGCCCCCCCCCCCCCCCCCCCCCTCCCCCCAATCTCATCCTGACAACCTCTGACCTCTAGCCCCGAGTTGTCTGTGGCGTTGGGGGCGTTCCAGCTGACGCTAGCCGTGATGCGCCGCTCGTCCGTGCCCGCCTCCACGTTCTCCGGACACTCCATCTTTGGGGGCTGAAAGTCTGGGTGCATCCCATAATAGAAATATCAATGATAATCATCACGCAATCATAATCACTGCATTTTCAAAACCACGTCGACACAAACGCACACAAGCACTGCATATCAATCTCCATTCACTCATTGGCCGCAGCCAGCACTCTGTGTGTGATGTCATCTGACCTCTGACCTACCTCATTACATCCTGCATTAGACACTCATTATGGGTCTTTATGAATTTGGAGAAAGTGCACTTAAGTCCACTCTGCACCAAGCTACAAGATCTCATGACCTCTCTCTCTCTCTCTCTCTCTCCCTCCCTCTCTCTCTCTCTCTCCCTCCCTCTCGCTCTCTGTGGACGTTACCTCACAATGACTTGGGCTCATCGGTGAGAGGTCAAAGGTCACAGGCGATATCTGGCCGGCTGGAGATGGAAAACCTTGACCCCCAAACACTCGCCGTCTCGCGCGGCGCTGGGGATTCCTCTCGGGTCAATAAGCGGCTCACATAACAGGTCTGAGTGACGTCAGCCATCGGTGGATACAGGGAGCGGCTGGCAGCTCTCCATGTAGGAAACCTGCACTATCTCAGTTTTTATACTGATACATTTATAGCGCTATCAATCTTAGACAGCGGTGACTAGAGTGGACCAGAATAAAACGATTAAGAGAGAATAAATGGGCTGGACGCACGTTTTATTCTCGAAGGAACTTTGCAGTTCAGTAAATAGTCGCAGTAAAGTATTTAAATTTCGGTGGATTGTTTTCACATTTGTTTTATACATACAATGTTTGATTGAGTGATCGGTTGTTTGACGGATATACTGTATTTTTGATATACGATTGATTGATTTATTTGTTTGTGATGGATAGATTGTTTGATTGATTCATTGTGTGATTGTCTGTTTGATTGACGGATTGAGTGATAGATAGATTGATTGGAAACATTATATATGCTTTCACATAAGGATAGATCTCTCTCTCCTATCTATGCTCCTTGATGGATGCGGTACACATAAATGAGTGTTGTACACTGAACAAGTAAATAGCATATCTCATCCAACGTGATTATGGAAAAAACAAATCCATCAACATCATCTTTCAAACATTTAATTTGTTTAAAGTCGTTTTTAAACACGACGTGTGTGTGTGTGTGTGTGTGTGCGTGCGTGCGTGCGTGCGTGCGTGCGTGCGTGCGTGCGTGCGTGCGTGCGTGCGTGCGTGCGTGCGTGCGTGCGTGCGTGCGTGCGTGCGTGCGTGCGTGCGTGCGCGCGTGCGCGTGCGTGTTGCATAAGGAGACCCAGGGATACCATCTGGACCTGGATCGGACCCTCCTGAGATACAGTGCCTCTCTTATGCACATCAACAGGCATCTGTCCTTTTTTTTCTGAGCAGGGGAGTGGGTTGGTGGGGGGGGGAGGAGGGAATAGCTGTCTGAGAGGGTCATCACCATTGGAACATGGAGAGGGATTGCGCCATCTTCTTATTTTGATTGCTGAAGAGTTTCCTTCAGTTCAAGCATGCTTGTTTTGTCGATTTCCTACTGTGCTCATGGTATTTGTCTGGCTCTTCTTAACGTAACTCGTAACTCTAGGTCACGGTCTGTTATTTCTCACACTCAGTAAACCCTCTCTCCTGCTCTCTCTGTCCCTCTCTCTCTCTCTCTCGTTCCTCTCTGTTAGCTCACTCTCTATGCTCCACGTTCTCCCTTTATAATCGCAGACACGAAGCAGTCCAGGTTGTCCATAAAAAAAATAATAAACATAGTAAAAGTGGAATACCAAACAGATGACTCATGCTACTTTTTCATTTGTCCTCCCCCTAGTCTCTGTCTCTGCCTCCCCTCTTCTCTCTCTTCAATTCCCCCCCCCTTTTTTTTCATTTTTATGACGCCTCCTGTCTCCACAGAACGATTCGTCGGCTCATTAGCCACCGTTTCCTCATTGCCCCCGGCAGAGGAAGAGGAGGATGAAGAGGAGATGAAGGCGAAGGGAGAGCGGCGAGAGAGACAGAGTTTGCTGGCCACCTGTTCCCGAAGTGCCAGCCCCACCCTTATTGTCCACCACCACCCTTCCCTCTGGGTCTGCGCAGACCCCGCGATGTTCAGACATGGTTTGAGTTAGACAAACCCAAAGAAAGAGACCGCCGACACAATAATCAAGTTAGCCCCTTTCCCACAGACCCCGGTCGGGGGGGGGGGGGGGGGGGGGGGAGGAGAGGGAGGTAGGGAGGGGCATGGAAAGAAATGTCCACGTCCAAAATTTCTCTGTCTCAGAGTCGTCTCACTGTATCTCTCTGTCTCTGCTCTGTCTCTCCAAGCCCTTGCTTTTTCCACTTCCAGCTCTCCTGGCCTTTTATTGTTCTGTTTTATTTGTCTGGCTACTCACAGACAGCAGGGAAACCTGTGGCGCATGGCGTGCACACATGCACTTGCCGGGAAACATTGCAGGTGTTGAGGATCCAACACAGAGGAGAAAGGGATTATGGTCCTTGTTAAAATGTCCTCAAAAGGAACGTTTGTTCTGCTGACTGTGACAGGGGACACAGTTGACCACTGCAACCAATCTTAAGGAGGCCAAATGGTCCGGACTAGTGCGAGTCGTTCAGTGATCGGGGGTCAAAGCTTTAAAAAAAACACACACACACACACACACACACACACACACACACACACACACACACACACACACACACACACACACACACACACACACACACACACACACACATCTATACACACAGACACACATACCTGCGCAGGTGACGCTTTGGACATCAGCGCTCCAGTCACCGGTGCTCAGACACACCGCCCGCCTCCCGCCCTGGAGGCGGTAACCTTGGCGACAGGAGGCTACGCAGATGGCGCCCTGGGCCATTGACCTCTTCCCACAGGCAGGGGGCGACAGCACGACATTCCTCTGGACCACCATCATCGGACAACGCACTTCTGGAGGGAAGAAGACTAGACGAGGTGAGTTTTATTCAGTAGTCATTTATACACTCATTTACACTATTTATCTAAATAAATCTGGAACTTAAACAATTTAGCTTTTTAGGTTAATAAATGAATATGCCAAAAAGTCTGGTATAGTTTTAACATTACTATAGAATCATCTTAGCTTGACCCTACACAAGCTTAGCATGTTTATCCTTGTAAGTGCCGAGAGTTGGAGAAAGGTGCCCTTATCTAAATCAAAAGCATTTGGGTGAACCTCAGCAATGTCTTTATGCCATTGTGCGTGTTATAAAACTGCTTGAAGTGGACACGAATCAGACTGCGTGGCAACGAGAATCAAATAAAACGAAACAGCCGAAAGGAAGGCGCGGTCGCCGAACGCTTCTAAAACAAGAAGCCGCTTCCCCTTTTAAAGTAGGACTTTCCTCAAACACATGGCGTCATCATGCTCCTCTCAAAACCACTACCTCCCTCACTATCGTCAACTGCCCCCATCCTCCATCCATCAACATAGCATGAGGTCAGACCTGTTCACTGTTAATGTTGGGGAGTTTGGCACAACCCAGCAGGTGAACAAGGTCAAGGTGGAACCCCCCCAAAGACGCCTAAGACCTTCCAACAGCGAGGGGTTCCCCTGGTTAGTTTAAGTAGGGTTTAAATGTGGTGACTCTGCAGACATACCGGTGTGCTAGGAACAGCAAACAGACAATTAGGAAATCAGAGGTGAAACTGCCAATTTTCTGCAGGAATGTAATGTGGAAGCTGTGTGTGAAGGATGTGTGTGTATCGGTGTGTGTGTGTGTGTGTGTGTGTGTGTGTGTGTGTGTGTGTGTGTGTGTGTGTGTGTGTGTGTGTGTGTGTGTGTGTGTGTGTGTGTTGTGTGTGGTGTGTGTGTGTGTGTGTGTGTGTGTGTGTCTTCTCTGCAACAGGCACAGACAAAGCCTAGATGATGCGTTTATTGGCCCACCACAAGTAAACGATATAAACGAAGCAAGATGTTGCTGAAGATGAAGGAGAATTGAAGGACAAAATAAGAGTGAGGAAGAGAGAGAGAAAGAGAGACAGAGCGAGAGGAAGCGAGAGAGAGAGAGAGAGAGGGAGAGAGCAGCGAGAGGGAGGCCGGGAGCTTGAAGGACAGGACAGGCTTGATCCACAAGGACTGAGTCACTGCAGGGCAGAGAACAGAAGCAGGAGACCTGCGGCGAAGCCACTTCAACAACTTGGACTTTGGTTCTGATATAATTGACCCATGGCGCTTCTCTGTGGCCAGTCTGAGTCTACAGAAATATTTTCACCCAACTAGCAGTTTTAAGAAGTGTGTGGGCATTCCCAAAATATGGGTTGCGTCGTAGTAGCTGTAGTGTGTGTGTGTGTGTGTGTGTGTGTGTGTGTGTGTGTGTGTGTGTGTGTGTGTGTGTGTGTGTGTGTGTGTGTGTGTGTGTGTGTGTGTGTGTGTGTGTGTGTGTGTGTGTGTGTGTGTGCGCAAGGGTACTTATTAGTTTAAAAATGTTGCTCAAACTACTATGTTCTGTTCTTACTCGGCTCCAACAAAACATTATACTGAGGGCAAATGTCCTGAAGACACGTTTTACAGAAATACTGTTAAAGTTTTCAGGTAAATAGCTTTTCTTTTACAGCCCCTGGCTGGTAGCTCCTGATATATCATCTACTCCCACTAGACAGACATTTATTAGCAGACGCTAAACAGATAGCAGGCCTGTTTGTGTGTGTGTGTGTGTGTGTGTGTGTGTGTGTGTGTG
The DNA here is from genome assembly GCA_900291075.1 of Melanogrammus aeglefinus. Lineage (NCBI taxonomy): Eukaryota > Metazoa > Chordata > Actinopteri > Gadiformes > Gadidae > Melanogrammus > Melanogrammus aeglefinus. Next base: position 107,632 of record OLKM01001020.1, on the reverse strand, counting down.
TGTGTGTGTGTGTGTGTGTGTGTGTGTGTGTGTGTGTGTGTGTGTGTGTGTGTGTGTGTGTGTGTGTGTGTGTGTGTGTTTGTGTGGGAGAATGATCGCAAAAGTAGACCCAGGATGTATTAAAAACAGTAACGTTTTATAAAATCTAAGGACTAAGTTTAAGTTCACAGCTAGAAATGGTCGAGGCAAAAGTTCAGGTATTTGTTTAAAGATGGCAGAGTTTCGGCTAACCTGTTCAATTCTGGGTAATGCAGGGTAATGATCGGTCAGGAGGAAAGCACTGCATCATGGGAAATAATCCCCAGGTCTGCGTAGTTGCATGCAACCATTGGACAGAGCGTGGCTATGGTCAAATGGTTTGGAGTCACTTGAACAGATGGATGCTTTCTGAAAAGTCATTCAAAGTCACATATGATCCAGCCTAACACCTGCTCTCCTGACGACCATGGACCATTTATTTGCGCTCTTATACAGTGAATAACCTTTAGCGTTTTTTGTGTGTGTTTGTGATAATCTTTGCACATGTGTTCACAAATTGTCAGAGCGTACAATTTCAGTATATTTTTGTGCATAAGTGTGTGTGTGAGGATGCTCACATAGTTCTGTGAGTGTGTGTGTGGTGTGTGAGTGTGTGTGTGTGTGTGTGTGTGTGTGTGTGTGTGTGTGACTGTGTGTGTGTGTGTGTGTGTGGTGTGTGTGTGTGTGTGTGTGTGTGTGTGTGTGTGTGTGTGTGTGTGTGTGTGTGTGTGTGTGTGTGCTGTGTGCGTGCTGTGCGTGTGTAGGTGTGTGTGTGTGTGGGGGAGGGGGGGGGGCTTACCCACACACCGAGGTTGGGGTCCGCTCCACAGGGAGTCGGCCAGGCAGGTGAGCCGGCTGTCCCCCTCCAGCCGGTAGCCCCGCTCACACCCCGCCGTGCACTCCGCCCTGTAGGGGGCGCCACCGCCGCCACCGCCACCTCCTCCCTCGGCGCACCTCAGGTGGCCATGCTGCGGCCGGCTGAGCGGGGGGCAGGAGCGCACTGGAGGTCCGAGAAGAATCCCAAAAAAAAGGACGAAGAAGAAAGGAAAAGTTTGTGACATCACAAATGTCCGACTTGCGTCTATTGAGCAGAAGTCGTAGATGGAGGGAAGATGGAGGGTATACATGTTGTTCACGATCCCAGCTCACGAGCTCATGTGAGGGGGGAATCGAGGCTTTATGGTTGTTGATTTGGTTCAGGGGAGAGGGGGGCGTTTTGTCCTTTTAATTGAAGGATGAGGGTTAGGGTGAGTTTAATTTCCGGTGGATTGTGGGTCATATCGCCTTGGCGACCACTAAATGAGGGCAGCGCCGAGTGCCAAGCTGTGTGTTATTTCACTTTTGCTGTAGAATTTTTTTTTTATGTGGAGTTACATATTTAACCGAAAGACAAACTAAGAGCGAAAACAAACGACGGAAATTAATTCCTTCCAAAAAAATATTTCCGAACAGTATAAGATCCGATGTTCTTCTCGCTCTGCTGTTTTCAGTGAGTGTAAACGGATAGATGTTTTCAGTTACCCCAAAAAGGTGTGGGGTATTTTAAGGGCACAAAGAACAAAACAGTCCAACAAATGCATGTTTTACCAATGACAAACAACCTTCAAAGTAATAGCGGTCCGGTTCAACCTGCTGGGTGAACCAGGTCGACCATATGGTCCAAACCTGCCTCTGTAATGAGGTCAAAGGCAGATGGTCCGAAAGGCAGATTGGAACAGACAGGAAAATAAACTAAAACCCAAAACACCTGTTAGAAAGGCATTAGCATGAGAAAATCAAGTGCAGGGCGCGCCCAACATGTTCACATCAAAGCTACCTGCTGGGGCGTTTGTTCTGCTCTCACTGGAGTGCCAGATGAGCGGAGCTTCCTACCGTTTCGTTGCCGCAGGAGGCCAATCAATAAGATACGAGACAGGGAGGTGTAATAAACGCCAAACATTTCATACCAAACGGCTACCGGCCCACACTTTAGGTAATCCTTGGGGATTAAACCCATGACCTTGGTCCGACATTTTGGGATCCGGCCCCGAAGCCGAAAACAAATGACTGTGTCGTGAAAGATGTCCACAACTTTTTTAATTTTTTATCATCGGTCTAGAAAACGCAATAACATCGAATCTAAAAACACTCAATCAGACACGGGGCATAATAAATCATATGTATGGAATGTGGCCGGCAAAGCACTTTTAAGACTCCCTAATAACTCTCTTAAAACACTGAATGTATATGACTGTATATACGTTCTTGGTGTGTGTGTGTGTGTGTGTGTGTGTGTGTGTGTGTGTGTGTGTGTGTGTGTGTGTGTGTGTGTGTGTGTGTGTGTGTGTGTGTGTGTGTGTGTGTGTGTGTGTGGGGGTCTGTCTGTTCCTCATTACACCAGGAGTCTGGGAAGGCGGCGTGGAGGACATAATTTCTCATCTCGCCACCCCTGGACACACACACACACACACACACACACACACACACACACACACACACACACACACACACACACACACACACACACACACACACACACACACACACACACACACACACACACACATGCCCGTACGAATCCCACAGAGCTTGACGCAAGCTGGGAGGTCCCATTATTCACTGACAAGTCTCACTGTATGCGGGAAACTATAGATACACACACACACACACACACACACGCACGCGCACGCGCGCACGCGCACACACGCATACACATACACAGTAAGGTATGCGACCACAGTAATGCACTGTAAAGTCTTGCTGTCTGGGTATCCATATAACTCAAGGTTTTGCAAGAACATGGCTGGGAAGTAGGATTTTGTTGCACTCGTCGAGGCTCTTCTGGGTTCACTTTTACTTTTTACAACTTTCACTTCTCACTGTAACTTTTGATATTGATTGGTTTAACCTTCTCTCTCTCCATCTCTCTCACATCATGACCCTGCGTTCAAAACTCCATGAATCCTGTAGGAACAAGCCTTCCCTCACTGTCTCTCTCTCTCTCTTCCTAACGTCTCTCTCTGCCGCTCTCTCTCTTCCCAATCCCTCTCTTCCAATACCTCCCTCTCTCTCTTCCTCTCGTCCCATACCTCTCTCTCTCTTCCTCTCGTCCCATACCTCCCTCTCTCCCTCGTCCTCTCGTCCCATACCCCTCTTCCTCTTCCTCTCTCTTCCCTAATGGCTCTGTGACTCCCTCTGTCTGTCTGTCTCTCCGGACAGAGGGAGGAACATGGGAGTCTTGGCAGAAGCAGAAAAGCCTCCTCCCGATGACCTCAGCGCACCGCCGCCGCACGCGACGCGCTGACATGTGGCCGGCCGCCGTCACCTCCGGTGTTTGTTGTTTTTTCCTCCCCCCCCCCCCCCCCACCTTCTTGTTTTACAAGCCGTCTTGGCAACCGTACCCGAGAGAGGGTAACACGCGCTACCTCCCCTCTGCGCTGACGGAGCCCATTAGTGCGGATGCAAGCGTTTATGAGGACCCGGCCACACCAAGGGCTGGCAAATAGCAGCGGAACACTTTGATATATTCGCCGCGTGGATTTGATGACTATTGACTAACAATGGACGTGTGTGTGTGTGTGTGTGGGTCGGGGGGGGGGGGGGTGTTGTTTTATGTGTGTTTGTGTGTATCTGTGTGTGTCTGTGTGGAGTGGGGGGGGTTAAGTGTGCGTGTGTGTGTCTGTGTGATTGAGTGTGTGTGTGTGTGTTTTAGGGTGTTAAGTTCATGGGTGTGTGTGTGTGTGTGTGTGTGTGTGTGTGTGTGTGTGTGTGTGTGTGTGTGTGTGTGTGTGTGTGTGTGTGTGTGTGTGTGTGTGTGTGTGTGTGTGTGTGGAGTGGGGGGGGGTTAAGTGTGCGTGTGTGTGTCTGAGATTGTGTGTGTGTGTGTGTGTGTGTGTGTGTGTTGTGTGTTAGTGCATGGTGTGTGTGTGTGTGTGTGTGTGTGTGTTGTGTGTGGTGTGTGTGTTTTAGGGTGTTAAATTCTTAGTGTGTGTGTTGTGTTGTGTGGTGTGTGTGTGTGTGGTGTGTGTGTGTGTGTGTGTGTGTGTTGTGTGTGTGTGTGTGGAGTGGGGGGGTTAAGTGTGTGTGTGTTTTAGGGTGTTAAGTTCATGGGTGTGTCTGTGTGTGTGTTTGTGTTATCTGTGTGTGTGTCTGTGTGTGTGCGTGTGCGGGTCACATCGACACATTAAAAGTCAAGCTGAAAAGCGATCTAAAAAAAAGGCATCAAGAGCCCAGAACCCATCGTCCAACACTCTCCACCACTAGCTAATGCCCTGCACCCCCTAATCCCCCCCACCTCCATCACCAGTGCATCCCCCCCCCCCCCCCCCGCCTCACCCCTGCAGCTGGGCGTGGTCCCGGACCAGGCGCCGTCCGCCTGGCACAGCCGGATGCCCGTGCCCTGGAGGTCGAAGCCGGGCAGACACTTGACGCCGCAGGCCGCGTCGTGGCGGTTGTTGCACGCGTTCTGGATGAAGAAGCCGTTGGCCGGGGGTAACAGCTTAGGACAGTGCACCACTGGAGGAGGAAGAGGAGGAGGAGGAGGAGGAGGAGGAGGAGGAGGGGGAGGAGGAGGAGGAGGAGGAGGAGGGGGTGGAGGAGGAGGAGGATAGGGTTATATGCTGTACACTTTCTCTTTCCTGACTCAAAAGTCACAAAATGTTGTGACAAATTTTTTTCATGTGTGTGTGTGTGTGTGTGTGTGTGTGTGTGTGTGTGTGTGTGTGTGTGTGTGTGTGTGTGTGTGTGTGTGTGTGTGTGTGTGTGTGTGTGTGTGTGAGACCACAACAGAACCAACTAAATTATTGTTGGCTGAACTCTTCAGCATCTCCAGGTCATGTTTCGCGGAAGAGGAGGGAGTGTGAGATTACTGGAAGAAGGATAAACTTCCATTGAATCCCATAACTATTCATAACTTGTCAGTCAAACAACATCCTACATATTTGTGTGAACACAGTATATAAATGATTGTGTGCAACAGTAACATGAGAGGAAGGGAGTGAATATAGAGAAACTCACATTCTAGCGAATTAACTAGCTCCCTTAGAATAATTATCCAACTAGGTCACTCATTACTAAATGTGTGCCTGCTGTTTCTCCTTCCATCTGTCCATTCAACCATCCATCCACATCATCCATCCACCTCACCCATTCATCCACATCATCCATCCACCTCATCCATTCACCTCATCCATCCACCTCATCCATTCACCTCATCCATTCACCTCATCCATCCACCTCATCCATTCACCTCATCCATCCACCTCATCCATTCACCTCATCCATTCACCTCATCCATCCACCTCATCCATTCATCCATCCACATCACCCATCCACCTCATTCAGCTCATCCATTCATCCACCCATCCACCCACCTCATTCACCTCATCCATTCATCCATCCACCTCATCCGTCCATCCCTCTCATCCTTCACATCTATCCATTCATCCACCCATCCGCCCTTTCCTCCGTCACCCCCCCCCCCCCCTACCTTGGCAGGCCAGGCCGACAGCCCTGTAGCCCGGCTGGCACACGCAGTCGGTGAGGGCGGTGCTTCCAGGCTGGGAGGTGTGCTGGGGGTCCGGGCAGGCCTGGCAGGTGCCCCGCCCCCCCGGTGTGACCTCTGGTTTGTAGGTGCCAGGCGGGCAAGCTGGGAGAGGAGGGAGGGGGGGGGGGGGGCGAGGGGACAGAGATAGCATGGGTCGTTAGTCACAGTCCTGAACAGCAGGGAATGGATACGCCACACTGCAAAACGGTAATCCCACACACACACACACACACACACACACACACACACACACACACACACACACACACACACACACACACACACACACACACACACACACACACACACACACACACACACACACAGAACTATGTGAGCATCCTCACACACACACACACACACACACAGAACTATGTGAGCATCCTCACACACACACTTATGCACAAAAATATACTGAAATTGTACGCTCTGACAATTTGTGAACACATGTGCAAACAGATTATCACAAACACACACAAAAAACGCTAAAGGTTATTCACTGTATAAGAGCGCAAATAAATGGTCCATGGTCGTCAGGAGAGCAGGTGTTAGGCTGGATCATATGTGACTTTGAATGACTTTTCAGAAAGCATCCATCTGTTCAAGTGACTCCAAACCATTTGACCGGAATCAATGAAGAAGGGTAGGAAATGGAAAGGTGCAACTACTCGATTGAACTGAATCTTCAGAGTAGGGGAAGTGCGTAGGTGTGTGTAATTTTGTATTTTTCCATTACCCAGAAACAAACTGAAAAGGTTTACGAGCACGAAAATCCTATTTACGGTCGACGAGTATGCACACCTGGCATTCATCAAAGTGGGTCTTTGATCACCTGTGTGCACACTCACACAAACACACACACACACACACACACACACACACACACACACACACACACACACACACACACACACACACACACACACACACACACACACACAAATATCGCAGGTACACACTTAACACGTGCAAACACACATCATAGAGTACACACATACACATGACATGAGTGCTAGTTCTTCTAACAAATGTACTTATTGTAAGTCGCTTTGGATAAACACGTCCGCTAAATGCCCTGAATGTAAATTGCCATTTTAAATATTGGCATACCACCTGGATACAATATATGCAGACTTGGGGTGAAGCAGGGAAGGCCCCCCTGCCCTCCATGTTCGCCCTATCATTCCAGTGCTTGTTTGTGTTGTGTCTGCGTGTATTCCACGCTAAGCTAACGTCATCCTCGGCACCGTTCCCTCAGAGGCGACCGAGAGACGAGCGAGTTCACGGTGGTCACGCGATAACGGATGCAGCAGATGCTTCGACTTTTCCACGTGTCTTTTTTTTTTTTCTTCCTCCCCTTTTCTGAAACACTGAGGAGAGGCGTCTGAAGGCAGTCCGTGCTCCCCGGAGGCTCCCGGGATCTGGCCTCCGCTTCCATCGGAAGTCTGCCCGGTTGTTAGCAGAGGCTCGTGTTTCCCCGATGCAGGATGCAGTGTGGCGGGGGGGGGGGGGGTGTTTGAGGTGGTGGGGATTCACACCCGATCAACGGCAGGTTGTGGACATGCATTTGAGAGCAGGGATGTGCTCGTGCGCACGCAACACACACACACACATGTATACACACACGAACACACACTCAACACACACATAGATACATACACACAAACAGACACACACACACACACACACACACACACACACACACACACACACACACACACATACACACACACACCCAGACACCCAGACACACCCATGCACACACACTGATTCCATCAGCAGCAGATCTGGAAACACACTTGTGATGGGGAGGAAGGGTAAAGCAGGACAGACAGGATGGAGGGTCAGACAGACAGCAACAGGGGGAACGATGATGATGATGGTTATGATGATGAACGAATGAGCAGCCATTCATCTTCTCCAAAGGAGGAAAGAGATGGAACGCGGAAATGGAGGAAAACTGAATGAGGCACACACACACACACACACACACACACACACACACACACACACACACACACACACACACACACACACACACACACACACACACACACACACACACACACACACACACACACACTGCGGGTAGCCGTGTAAGTGTGTTTGCATTCCATAACCTCCCATCGTCCGAGTACATAAACCCAAAGCTTCCAATCCGTCTCCCGGCAGCCAATCAGCTGGCTGTACAGCGGGGCCAGCAGCCCCCTTTTATTTAGACAGGAAGTGGAGTGCCAGCGGGCTACAGGGCCATAAAGACGCACGCACGCACGCACGCACGCACGCACGCACGCACGCACACACACACACACACACACACACACACACACACACACACACACACACACACACACCACACCACACACACACACAACACACACACACACACACACACACACACACACACACACACACACTGCTGTGCCTGGACAGGGCGCTCTTGACACATGGAACAAGGGAGACGCCAGTCACAGACGGCTACTGTACGCGTTGCGGACGCGGGCCAAGTTGACTGTCGTGGGCCATTTGAGGCCCGACGTTAGAACAGGAGCGGATTCAAAACCAACAGTTAATATTTTGGTAAAACGGCGTCTCGTAAAATGGCCGGCGGCTGAAGCGAGAGGGGACCGTTTCTTAAAACATCTGAGGTGTGAGTTTCCAGCGCTGTGCAATGAGACGAAGAGCTTACGAGGGGAATCACGGCGCGTGCATTAATTCAAAATGTTGTCAACCAAGATTACTCTCAAAGGTAAGGAGGAGTAATCAATGAATACATTGACTAATTAACCATGGAAACACGGCACTTCTGGACCAAAGTTGTCCGTCCATCTAGACTTGTCTTGTCTCAAGTGTGTAGAAAGGAAAGCTAATTGATAGCCTGCCAATCCCTCATCAGTGTCAGATGAGCCAATGATTAGCCTGGCAGGAATGCACAATGTTGTGGAATTCTTCCATGGTAAGAGCTTCTACACTTAGTTTGAGACCAAGAATCAGAAACTTGCTGTTCGTGGTTGTAGTGAGTGAGTTCGTTTGGAGTCGTCTGTGTCAAGAAAAACATGAATTTTGTAATACAATATGTTATTTAATCAATCAAGAATAGATTTTATTGGTTTCTGTGTTCAGAGATGCCAGACCAAGTGCTTCAAACAAAAGCACAAAGAGAGGAACAAAAGAACAGTTCAAAGGAAGAGGAAAAAGTAATTCTTCCCAGTCCCTCTCATCTGTTAATATCTTCTTGTGTAACAAAGGGGAGGTTTGTGTGTGTGTGTGTGTGTGTGTGTGTGTGTGTGTGTGTGTGTGTGTGTGTGTGTGTGTGTGTGTGTGTGTGTGTGTGTGTGTGTGTGTGTGTGTGTGTGTGTGCGTGTGTTTGAGAGAGAGAGCCAAAGCCACTATCACACGAGAATCTGCAGGTCTGCTGGGTCCTATTAGCCTCAAAAGAAAGAGAGAAGAAGACAGAGATCAACGGAAACCATGCAGCCAGATAGAGAGAGAGAGAGAGAGAGAGAGAGAGAGAGAGAGAGAGAGAGAGAGAGAGAGAGAGAGAAGAGAGAGAGAGAGAGAGAGAGAGAGAGAGAGAGAGAGAGAGAGAGAGAGAGAGAGAGAGAGAGAGAGAGAGAGAGAGAGAGAGAGAGAGAGAGAGACAGACAGACAGACAGACAGACAGACAGACAGACAGACAGACAGACAGACAGACAGACAGACAGACAGACAGACAGACAGACAGACAGACAGACAGACAGACAGACAGAAATATGGACAGACGGTATACAGCAAGAGAAAAAGTATGGTTTCCATCTTCAAAAATGTCCTGGGTCCAAAACTAACGTGGGTTACAAGGACGGTCCCAGACACAAACATCATCATTTAGAGACAAACGTATACGTGTGTCTAAATCCGCACTCGCAGATCAGTGTGCATGGAAACTCCCACGAATTCTATCGTCTCCCTTCTCTTTTTCTGTGGTATTTCATAGAGGTTCCCTCCGTCCAAATAATTAGTCACTAAACACTTAACCATGTGAAATACTAAAGAGGCAAGCCTTTTACTAGTCAATACAAACTCCCCTTTAAAGGAAGGGTTTTTACTACTACAGAGACTTGTTTCCAAAATAATCTGTGTGCATGTGTGCGCGTGTGCACGTGTGCGTGTGTGTGTGTGTGTGTGTGTGTGTGTGTGTGTGTGTGTGTGTGTGTGTGTGTGTGTGTGTGTGTGTGTACCCCTTTAGGCTAAAAGGCAGGAAGGCCAGCATAATTGTGAACACAAAACTCCTAAATCTGGACTGAGGTTTCGCTGCCACCACTTGTGGTCCAAAAAGACTAACTCACTCACACACGCAAAGTTCTGCTTGTATGTACTCCAAGTTTTGAGTTCATCCTATTTTTTTCCACTGAAAAATACCAATGTTGACAAGCGTGTAGACTTCCTGTAATCGTGCATTGAGCTTCGAGGACGACAATAGACACAGACAGCTCCTGCTCGACCCATGAGAACTCAAAGTCCACAAACACAAACAATCAGCAAGTGGAACCAACAATTACACTATATTTGTCTTGAAACCATCTACATGCACACTGCGTGTCTCATGTGACGGCCGTGTCCGGCTCACGTCCCTCATTGTAGCGTTGTATACATATACTGTCCATATACTGTAATCAAGATCCTACAACTTGCAGTAATTTGCAGTTATAACATAAAGTACACTGTTTAACCTGCCCGTGTACCACAGTTGAACGTTTCCGTTGACATTTACAGAAAATGTCATGTAAATGAACTCAAATGCAAACTTAATATTGAGAATATTATACAGATTAGCTATTATTGAATTGAAACTATTATGAATAACGGAAATTGAGTTATTGTTATTGGATTGCATAAAGAGTGACTTTCTAGTTGAATTCAGCGAATGCTTCTCGTTCGATAGAGTCATCCGTCATCCGTCGTTATTTGGACGGTCCCGTCATAACACGACAGTCATCATGGCTCCTGACTGAGGCTGGAGACAGGAGGAAACACGGGAAGGTTTGGAAATTAAAATAAACTACAGCGGCTCTCAGTGTCTGAGGTTCCCATGGCGACATCAATCGCACAGTTGTCAAAAAAGGGGTGGGGTCAAATACCCTGACACCCCCCCAACAAAACCCCTTCAGAAGACACCAGCTGAAGACGTGGGTGGGGGCGACGGGGATTCCCAGGCACTGTGTTCACTCATCTGCCCCTGGTTGACTTTAAGCCGCGTCCTGCCCGGCTCTCAAAGTCATCTCTAACAGGCACCCTCCCCAAGAGGGGTTCCTCTTTACATCCCCCTCGTACGAGGCAGAAAGGGGTCCCGAGTTGGGCTATGGTTGCTTGTTATGTTCCGGCAGCAGCTGTTCGTTGCCCCTGGCCCAAAAGCGATCCACTCCTCACTCGTAAGAATAATGTCCGCCAGAAGAGAGAGAACCTTGTGGTTTATGACCGGGGTGGGCAGGCTGGGAAAAACAGGAGACGTCTCCATTAGACACCTGTGAGGAGGGAGCCTTCCCCTTGTGAGTGAAGTAGAGAGATGCTTGGGGAGTAAAGGGCAGCAGGGAAGTATAACCTGCAGCCACGCTGACGTTCAGCGCTGGATGGAGACGTGAGTCGGATCTGGGCCTGTGCCACGGAGAGGTCCTCCCGGTGATGTAGCAGCAGGTTCAACAAAGCACAAGGTCGAGGAAAAGCTCTGGTTTTCACATCGCACGAAGGAAAGGAAGCAATATCGCTTTTCCTTTCAGGGGGATCCCCCCCCCCCACCCACACACCACACACACACACACACACACACACACACCACACACACACACACACAACACACACACACACACACACACACACACACACACACACACACACACAAACAGACCGCTACATAAGTTACGCACATGGCCCGGGAGAACCCAGAATCCATCACCCAGGATGTCATTGAAGTTGTCTGGGCTGTCCAAATGGGGGATAGGGGGGATGGGTCCAGCTCTCCACCTACGCAGACTTCCTTCCTCCATCTGGGATAATCACCCCTTCAACCGTCCCCCCGTCCCCCCACCCACACACACACACCAACCTCCGCCTCAAGTCTGGCTGTTTAACCTCCTTGGGTCAACTATGTGAAGGGGAAGGTTTGAAATCGAATCTGTTTTTGTGTCACTACTCCAACTTCAGGGTAAATGAAGCGAAACGCATAATCCAAATATTACAGCTGCAGCCTTTTGGGTTTTTTGATCTGTTCACTCCTTTTTGCTCAGTTACATTTGTTCAGCCATTCAATGACAACAGATGCATGCTGGGAACTCACGGTCACCCTGTGACTGTGAGTTCACAGACCGTGAGTTCACACACACACACACACACACACACACACACACACACACACACACACACACACACACACACACACACACACACACACACACACACACACACACACACACACACACACACACACACACACACACACACACACACACACGTTTATCTGTGTGAGATAGACAATGTGTTTTGAAGTGTTAGGCTCTGTTTGTGCCTGTGTTTCCTCGGACACATGTTTGATATGGATGTGTCTGCAGGCATGCGCGTCACGTGTGTGTGTGTGAGTGTGTATGCAGTGTCAGTCACCACCACACATGAACCCTGGGTCGCATCGACATGACAGAAAAAAGTGTGCACACTCATGCAGAGAGGGAGAGAGAGACATTGACAGTTGACAGAGAGAGAGAGAGAGAGAGAGAGAGAGAGAGAGAGAGAGAGAGAGAGAGAGAGAGAGAGAGAGAGAGAGAGAGAGAGAGAGAGAGAGAGAGAGAGAGAGAGAGAGAGAGAGAGAGAGAGAGAGAGAGAGAGTGACATAAAGAGAGAGAGAGAGTTTTGCTGAAGTGGGGGGGCTGAAAGAACCCAGACACAAAGGAAGACGATGAAGGAGAACAAACATGAAGGGCACCAAAGAACATATCACGGGAACACAAACTCAACCTACAGGAACCACAGAAGTGCCCTTCTATCTCCAGTCGAAGATAAAGGCCCAATCCCATTTCTACTCCTTACCCCTTCCCCTTCCCCTTACCCCTTAGGCCCAATCCCAAATGGGATTGGGCCTAAATCAAACACTCAACCATTGACCAGGGAAGCGACTGAATGTGTGTGTGCATTGTCTTTTCATTTACATTTAAAAAAAACGGTGTATATCTTGAATATATATATATATAAATATATACAAACACATATTTAATGCATGTATACACAAACACATAATATATATTCATGCGTTTGTATTCATGTGTGTATTCATGCACCTCAAGCATATCTGACCAATTCAATACATACAGTACAGATACGTGTGTGTGTGTGTGTGTGTGTGTGTGTGTGTGTGTGTGTGTGTGTGTGTGTGTGTGTGTGTGTGTGTGTGTGTGTGTGTGTGTGTGTGTGTGTGTGTGTGTGTGTGTGTGTGTGTGTGTGTGTGTGTGTGTGTGAGTATATGTATGTATGTGAGTGCAATGCCTTTCATGCAACTACATTCTATGCGTTCCCAGCATGACCCTGGCGGGTCTCCGGGGGAGCCACCTTTACAGCTCTCTAGTAAATGGCAAACCTGCATTTAATGGCAAACCGCCGTGGCCCACATGACCTGTGTGAGAGTGTGTGTGTATATGCGCACTCATGTCTGCGTGTGCGCGGTTTGTGCGGAGAGAAGACACACAAAAGGAGAGCAGGAAGGAAACGAGAGCAGAAGACGAGCGAGGGAATAAAAAAGGGGAATCCAGGGAGATGGAGGGACGCACGGATGAGTGGAAGTGAAAGGGTGAGGCTGCCCCTTCTCCTCCCTTCCATCTCTATTCTCTCTCCCTCTCCCTCCCTCTCACTCTGTCAATCTCACTCTCTCCTGCTCGCCGACTATCTCGATCTCTCGCTATCCCGCTACACATCAAGGGCCCTTTACCTCACAGCAGATCTGACCTCAGCACATGGGGTACATTTATACTTTGCTGTTGTCTCTTTAGTGTGTGTGAAGGGGAGAGAGAGAGAGAGAGAGAGAGAGAGAGAGAGAGAGAGAGAGAGAGAGAGAGAGAGAGAGAGAGAGAGAGAGAGAGAGAGAGAGAGAGAGAGAGAGAGAGAGAGAGAGAGAGAGAGAGAGAGAGAGCGCGGGGTCTGTGCCCTCCCTCTAGGAAATGACACATTGGTTAGCAACTACAGAGCCCTGTAACTAGCGTAAGTATCGGTGGCCATTAAAGAAGAAAGCGAGGACAGCCCTGTCTTTCTTTAGCGTGTAATGAGTTGAAATGTGTGAACGCCCAGGAACCGACTCCAGTGAATACAGAGGCTCAAACAAACCCCAACCTCCCGTTCCTTATAGCCCTTTGGCCCTTTCTGAACCCTCACACACTATCTGCAGTTTGAAACTACTTGGCTTTATCTCTCTCTCTCTCTCTCTCTCTCTCTCTCTCTCTCTCTCTCTCTCTCTCTCTCTCTCTCTCTCTCTCTCTCTCCTCTCTTCTCTCTTCTCTTCTCTCTCTCTCTCTCTCTCTCTCTCTCTCTCTCTCTCTCTCTCTCTCTCTCTCTCTCTAATATCAAGTCACTGCGTACAAAACTCCATGACCCCTGGAGGGAAAAAAAGTCAGCCGTCACTCCCTCCCTCCCTCCCTCTCTCTCCCTCCCTCCCTCTTTTTTCTTCCTTGTCATCCCTCCTTCATTTGTTCCAGACTGCGCACTCCAATGAGAAACACTCGCTGTCGTCCCGCTGGGTGAGAGCGAAAAAAGGTTGGAAAAGTGTGGCGGGGGGCAATTGACTTCCACCTGACCCTAACACCCAGCACCACCGACACACACACACACACACACACACACACACACACACACACACACACACACACACACACACACACACACACACACACACACACACACACACACACACACACACACACACACACACACACACACACACACACACACCTCCACTCCCAACACCCTCCCCCTCCTCCTTTGCTTCCGAGAACTATGACTAGTCCGAGAAGTAAAAGCTGACCTTTGAACTACAGTGTTTAAGAGCAGACGCACCGACCACTCTGATTGGCTATTACTACTGAGGCAATAAGATGCTTATATCCAAAGCCACGTACATAAAATGCATGCGATGAACTGGAGTGAGTGTGAGGGCAAGTTGCCCATGAAGGTAGGCCAAGAATCAAACACCCCTGCCAGTTGCCAAGCAATAATTTGGCCTTTCTATTTCAATGATCAATCCCATGCTTTTCTGATGCAACAAAATGAAATCATGGTCGGAACAACTCAAACAACTTTGGCAGTGACAATGTGAACCGGTATCTTGAGTGGACATCCATAGGATGATTCTGACCTGTACGTATGGTGCAGCGACACCATTTTGAGCATTAAGTCTTAATGGCAATCATTTATTGTCTTGAGAAGGAGAGGGAGATAGAGAGAGAGCGAGGGAGAGTCAGAGAGACATCAAAACATAAATTGGCTCAATATGAGCATATTTATTTTTAGTCATATTTGTCTGTAATTCCTCTGCACACCCTAGAGAGATTGCACTTTTGAGGATGGTCCTGCCCTCTTCATTAAACCAATAAAAATCCTGCATCCCATGTTTTCCTCTTGTTGCTATAATTCACTCCCCTCGCTCAGAGCTGCGTTGAATTCCCTGTGGGACCCTGTCGGTCATCCACATCACATCAGCGAAGGGCTTCAAATATTCCCCACGTTGACCTTTAAACTTTGAGGAAGTGACCGACCCGTGTCGAACCCCTTAGACCGCACCACCCACAGGCACACTCACTCACCGAGGGTTGATGATTGAAAGGTTCTGGTCAACAGGATTTAAGGGGTATTAGGGGTAGACAATGCCACACACAACTCGGCCCGCACAACATCCTGCAGTTTATTCTACAAACCAAGCTGAAACCAACTTTTGAAACCTTGATAGCCCGAAGGACTGAGTGAGGTGGTTCCTAACTGGACCAGCCAGGATGTGTATTAGACTTACAGGCTTAGGCTTTTTGATTTCTGAAAGAACATATTGTTTTGGGACGCTTACTGTATACTTGGCGCTAAAGAGGATAATATGCGTAACAGAGGATAATGTTTGTGCGTGTGTGTGTGTGTGTATTTATGTCTGTGTGTGTGTGTGTGTGTGTGTGTGTGTGTGTGTGTGTGTGTGTGTGTGTGTGTGTGTGTGTGTGTGTGTGTGTGTGTGTGTGTGTGTGTGTGTGTGTGTGTGTGTGTGTGTGTGTAGCTGTTGTGGTAAACCAAACTAAACCAAAACAGCTAGCTAACTTCATTATATCAAACCAAATTCTAAGAAACCCAAACTAAAGCAACATTTCCATCAACATTTGGTTTGTTTATGTATCAATATGACAATTTGTACAAATGCCAAAGAAAAGATAAAATTTGGACTCCATGGTCTTTTGGCCATCCTTGTAGTCGTAGTGTAGATTTATTCCGACCCCAGGCATGCCTGGACATGCCCAGACTCTGGCTCATAATGCTAAGGAAATTTTGAATCAATTTACTTATATACACAATATAATCGAGAATACATTTACTTTTGTAATACAAACTGCGTTTTGGAATTTTTCCCTTTTAGTATAAACACTGAGTCCTTTTACCCCACCCTTGAAATAATCCAAACACAACCGGCGTGACATTTTGCTGCTAGAGCAGAGGTATTTACACCCTGACGGATGGCACTGGGACAAAATGAAACCCTGAGTCAGGGTAATATTTCAAGTCTGCAGAAACACCTGCTCTCAGCTGTTGTCGAAGTCTACCTTCAGGATGACAGATATACGACAAAGATGGATCCAAAATGCACGAGGGGGATAGAGTCTAGCCTGCAGGCGTTTCTACCCCCGGCCTGCTCCTCCACTCAAAGCCAGACGAATGCACTTTGGACGAGAGCTTTAAGAGGGGGTTTAAGGGCGACGTCATTGCTGCAGGTCTGTGTGCGTCGCCAGAGGATCTCAAGGTGTGTGTGCTGCTCTTCCCCTGCTTTCACGCTTCAAAGTCGTACCACGTCGGTTGGAAAAATACCTGCATGATATATATTCGGCCTGCTAATGGTTATAGCAGTGTCTGCGTGCGTGTGCGTACGCGTGTGTGCGTGCGTGCGCGTGCGTGCGTGCGTGCGTGCGTGCGTGCGTGCGTGCGTGCGTGCGTGCGTGCGTGCGTGCGTGCGTGCGTGCGTGCGTGCGTGCGTGCGTGCGTGCGTGCGTGCGTGCGTACACGAAGTGCACCCACACACACACACTAGGTCCTTCACTAGATTCCTCCTTTGCCGTACGTCTGCTCTTTCCCTACCCTTCTCTCTTTCTTTTCCGATGCCTTTCTCTCTCCCTCTCTCCCTCCCCCTCCCCCATCCTCCCCTCGCCCACACCACAGTGAGTGCTAACACAGTCCAGAGCACCTCACTTCTCCCCAACAGCTACAGAGACTGATAAACTCAAATGAGGGGGAGAAGGAAGAGGAAAATATTTCATCTCAACCCCCCCCCCCCCCCCAACACCCTCCTCCATTTCACCACCATCAGCACCTCAAACCACCCGCCTCTCTATATCACTCTAATACACTGTCTTTTTCCCTTCTCTCTCTCTCTCCTCTCTCGTCTCTCTCTCTCTCGGTCTCTCTCTCCTCTCTCTCTTCTCTCTCTCTCTCTCTCTCTCCTCTCTCTCTCTTCTCTCTCTCTCTCTCTCTCTCTCTCTCTCTCTCTCTCTCTCTCTCTCTCTCTCTCTCCTTCACACACACTAAAGAGACAACAGCACTGTCGTCTACTGGAGGTGCTATCAGGGGCGGAGGTAAACAACCCATGGGTTCCACGGTCACGTATGGATGGCTGATTCCTGGATTAACTCACTCCAAAATCAATCATTTGGCAACGACCATCCCTCTCTGTTCCCTCCGTCCCTGCGTTCCTCTGTCATTGAACAACAGATGCAGATCCCGGGTGCATTTCCCTCACCTGTGAATGACAAGATGGATTCCCTGAACCAATCAGGAAAGAGATGTCCAGATTGTTCAGAATTGAGCCGGGAGCAATCTGAACTTGGCTTGGTCTAAGCAGGGGCTTGAGAAGCCAGCTCGAAACAGTTATTCTAATCAATCATCTAACCCAATAATTGCAGATGGAGGGTTAGGCCATTTCTAACAGATCACACACTCTTAAATCGTACCTACAGCACCTTCAAAGCGCGGCGTGTTCCCATGTTACTCATAACAACTTTGGGTTCAGCCAAGCCTGCTAAAGACAGGAAACTCATTAGTGTCCAAATACAAGCGCCCTGACAAGTGTGGTTTACTTCTATTTTTCTTTTCAAAGTCTGTTAACTTAATAAGGACGACGGTAAGTTATAGACACTAAATCCACACAATCCTTCTGCGTGTTTATATATTGAGTTCAAAGTTTGCATGGGAAGGAACTGAGAGCCCTAAAAAAGTAATTAGTGTGGTGATAAATCCAGAGCAGTAGGTGGAGTGAAACTGAAGCAAATGTGTTGTAGAGCTGCAAATAACATCTTTAATAACCGCACCGGGCCAGGCCAGCAGAGTGTGGCTTCAAGGTCGGCTAAAATACAAGCCCCGCAAACATGGAGGAGCAAATAAATAATTTCAGAGCAAAGTAATGCAGAGGGAGAGAGGGAGAGAGAGAGGGGGAGGGAGGGAGAGAGAGAGAGAGACTGAGAGGAGAGAGAGAGAGAGAGAGAGAGAGAGAGAGAGGGAGAGAGAGAGAGAGAATGAGAGAGAGAGAGAGAGACTGAGAGAGAGGGAGAGAGAGAGATTGAGAGAGAAAGAGAATGAGAGAGTGAGAGACAGAGGCCCACGTGAATCTCTGCATGTTTCTGACATCCCTCATTGGATGTCGACACACCACCTGAAGCTAATCTGGACCAGGCCGAGCTCCTCTCCCATCTACCACCTCTCCATCATTAGCCGCTACTCAGTGGAACCTGGGTACCACACTCAATAACCAGCCGTCCTTCTCCAACAGCGTCACTGCTAACCGACCCAGTCCGGCATATTCACAAGGGAACGTCCTCACACAGAACGCCACGCAGGTCCAGGCTCTTGTCCCCTCACGTCTAGACTTCTGCAGCCGCCTTCTGGCTGGCCTGCCTGCGTGTGCCGTTCCTGCAGCTCATCCAGAATGCAGCAGCCTAGATGGTCTTCAACCAACCCAAGGTGTCCAGCACTGCACCACTTATTTGTACGCTGGCTACTGCCGGCTTTTCTAGTCTGATTCAAGTCGCTGGTACATGCCTACCGTGCTGTGAATGGCTCGGGACCAATCTAGCAAAACATCTGGATTGTTGCAGTCTTGAGTCCACAATGGTTTCTGTAGTTTAGCACTTTGGATTATTTTATGTACTGCCCTGAGTCTCGAGCAAATTTTTTTAAGTCGCTTTAGATAAAGGCGTCAGCTAAACAAATGAGGGAGACAGAGAGAAGGAGAAAGAGAGATACTGAGAGAGAGAGAGAGAGAGAGAGAGAGAGAGAGAGAGAGAGAGAGAGAGAGAGAGAGAGAGAGAGAGAGAGAGAGAGAGAGAGAGAGAGAGAGAGAGAGAGAGAGAGAGAGAGAGAGAGAGAGAGAGAGAGAGAGAGAGAGAGAGAGAGAGAGAGAGAGAATGAGGGTGAGACAGGGAGACAGAGCGGGTGAGGGAAAGTTAGAGTGGGTGAGGGACGGGGACGGGGGGGACGGGGGTTGTCTGGCTTGCGGTCAGAGCGTCTCGCTGCCTCCCGTCTACAGTCTGCTATTAATTAAAAACCCACCCAACACATTAACAACCACAGCAGGGCCCCTGGGTTCAGATACATCTCAGCATAGTTATGCGGGTGGGTCTGTCCTTCCCTTGTCCTTGTCCTTCCCACTGTGCGTCCGACCGTCGGGAATCCAACACGCGATTCAGGAGATATTGCATGTTATTGGGTCACTCCTGGCCTTCCCCCCCGCTCTCTCCCTCCGTCCCCTGCTTCCCTTCAAACCCCGTTATCGCAGTCAGATTGGAAGCAGGTGGCGAGAGCGAGCGAGGGACACAGAGCGACAATGGGAAAAAGACAGAGAGGGTGGGACACGGAGGACACACGGCAGAGTTTATCTCCCACTTAGAGGGTCGATTGTGATCACAGTTGTACTACGAACTGAGCTCAGCATGGATTTTTTCACTCACCTCATCCTCACTTTCTCTGTCTCTCTCCATCTGGGACGCCACCTAACTATCTGAAAGTACTGTTGCTGGAATAGCATTAGTGCATTAATAAAGGAATACTCCCCTATTGTCATACTGCTATCGTTATCATAGTGCTAGGATTATACACTCTGTTGTTGCTTCTGCATAATCTGCCCAATTGATTTACGCTCACGCACGCACGTATCTCCGCCCATCTCCGCTAGGGGGGCCGTCCCACCAACTCCACTGAAGTCTCATCCAATTCAATTCCGTTGGTCCCCGGGTCAGAGTGCGGGGGATAACATTTATTTCCATTGGTGGTTGTTCCAAGTCATTCCAAGCATAGATGTGGTGGATGATTCCAGACCTCCACAACTTCAAAAATATCTCTCAGATCTTCAGTTGGGGTTTGCACTAGGTCTCTAGTGGTGTGTGTGTTTGTGTGTGTGTGTGTGTGTGTGTGTGTGTGTGTGTGTGTGTGTGTGTGTGTGTGTGTGTGTGTGTGTGTGTGTGTGTGTGTGTGTGTGTGTGCGTGTGTGTGTGTGTGCGTGCGGTGTGCGTGTGGGGGGGGGGCGGGGGTAGGGGGGCTCTCTAGGAGGCTGAGTGTAATTACTTCAACATGGAAGATTAATAATGTCATCATTACCTTATTAAAACAGGATTCTCTCTTTTCCCAGAGAAAGGAAAACGTTAGACATGATGGAATGTGTGAGACAGTGAGTCGGTGAGTGTGTGTCGTGTGTGTGTGTGTGTGCAGGTGTGTGTGTGTGTGTGTGTGTGTGTGTGTGTGTGTGTGTGTGTGTGTGTGTGTGTGTGTGTGTGTGTGTGTGTGTGTGTGTGTGTGTGTGGTAGAGGATTTCTTGTATGAGATCATTTAAGCAAAAATCAATTGTGACAATACTCAAAAACGAGCCAGTCTACCAGTATAAACATGGGAACTGTTACACTCACACACACAATCACGCACGCAATCCCTCTCAACACACACACATTTAACACACCCCACTCCACACACACACACACACACATGAACACAACCCCCCTCTACACACACACACACACACACACACACACACACACACACACACACACACACACACACACACACACACACACACACACACACACACACACACACACACACACAGACTTTGTTCAGCTGGAGCCCCTCCACCAAAGGGAGGGAGATGTCAGAGGTGAGATCGGACCGTTGGGCTATGAACACACAACAACCAGACCACTGTCTTCGCCTCTCGCCTGCAGCCCCCCCCCCCCCCCCCCCCCCCCCCCCCGGCTCTACAGGAAGTCCTGAGGAGCATTCACAGGGCGCCGCTAGCACCACGCTAAGTGGACAGGCAGCGTGTTGCAACCGTGGCAACAAGTGCCCGAAGCAACGGCCGAAGCCTCACCAAACCAGCTGGAAGGGGAAAAAGGATTCAGCATCAAAAGAGAGATCTCTCTCTCTCTCTCTCTCTCTCTCTCTCTCTCTCTCTCTCTCTCTCTCTCTCTCTCTCTCTCTCTCTCTCTCTCTCTCTCTCTCTCTCTCTCTCTCTCTCTCTCTCTCTCTCTCTCTCTCTCTCTCTCTCTCTCTCTCTCTCCTTTTCAAGTTCATAAATGACTGGGAATTGCTTAACCACATCGCAGAGAATCACAAGGGAAGCTCTCTCTCCACATCTCCATAACCCTCTCTCTTTCTGTCTGTCTCTCTATCTTCCTCTCCGTCTCTCTCTCTCTCTGTCTCTCGCTCTCTCCTCCTCTTCATACCTCTCTCTCTCTCTCTCTCTCTCTCTCTCTCTCTCTCTCTCTCTCTCTCTCTCTCTCTCTCTCTCTCTCTCTCTCTCTCTCTCTCTCTCTCTCTCTCTCTCTCTCTCTCTCTCTCTCTCTCTCTCTCTCTCTCTCTCTCTCTCTCTCTCTCCATTCAGTGAAACAATGTAAAGCAACAAATGTCCTTATATTGGCCCTAAACAGAGTTCTTCACTTTCACACGTTCCACGATAAACTGGGGTGAATAAAGAAGGATGACTCCATGAAAAGGCTTTCCCGTTTCTCCTCCCGAACAAGATAAGCTCCTACATATAATGAATGTACTGGCTGTAATAACAGACTCGCCAGCAAGAACTGCCGCAACTGCTCAGCCCATGGCCATGAATGCCAATGAGCCCAGAAGGGGGGATAGGAGATATAGAAATTATACGACTATATTCGATCCTGAACACACCCTTTTGTAGCCAGATAAACCCTGGCCCCTGAAACCAGTAAATACCAGTAAAGCTTCAGGGTTGGTTCTATTAATGCTATCTGCTGTTGCTGTGGTGTCATTTGTGTGTGTGTGTGTGTGTGTGTGTGTGTGTGTGTGTGTGTGTGTGTGTGTGTGTGTGTGTGTGTGTGTGTGTGTGTGTGTGTGTGTGTGTGTGTGTGTGTGTGTGTACGTGTTTGTGTGTGTGTGTCTCAATCAGGGGAAGCGTCCGTCGAAGGGTGCATTCGAAGGGCGATTGCGTAACTGCGACGCGTCAAGGCGTCAAGGGCTGTCCCATTTCGAAGGCTCCTTCAAATGCAGCCTTCCTTTCCGGGATTTGAAGGATACACCGGACGGATCCAAAACGGCCCAACGTATCCCGAGATTCATTGCGCGTTGGATTTTTTCAGAAATGGTGTCAGAGAGAGCGGAAAGCGGCAGTTGCAGCAAATTACATATTCAATGACAAAACTATGTAAAAACGATTTTTTATATTCAAATTAAGTTGGGACTATCTTCAATTTGTAACTTTATTGTCAAAGTTCAATTTCATTAACACGAGCCATATAACGTTAAACTAATTAACGTTATATTTTGTAGAATTATTATATAACCGAATCAGAATCAGAAAACTTTATTGATCCCTGGGGGGGAAATAGTTTTGTTCCAGGTGCTCCGTACCAATAGAAATTAAAAGCATAGATAAGGTTATAAAAAATAGAAAATTATAAATAAAATACAATAAAATAAAAGTAAGAATAAAGTAAGAAGTGGACATCTAAGTGAAAGTGGACCTCTCTTAGTGGGTTATATAAAACGGCTCCATCTTTCTCCTCCGCCGGCCGGTTTGAACCGCAGCCGTCAGGGTGACAGGAGCGGCGCGTCATCACGCAAGGTAAAGGGTGTTAACGGCTTGTTACGCAAACTAGAAATGCTCCGTAGGTCATTTAAAAACGTTTGTTCGGCCTTCGGTCCGGCCTTCATAGACCGCGGCCTTCGAAGGATGCGTCCCCTGAATGTGTGTGTGTGTGTGTGTGTGTGTGTGTGTGTGTGTGTGTGTGTGTGTGTGTGTGTGTGTGTGTGTGTGTGTGTGTGTGTGTGTGTGTGTGTGTGTGTGTGTGTGTGTGTGTGTGTGTGTGTGTGTGTGTGTGTGTGCGTGTGTGTGTGCGCGTGTGTGCCTTTTCGTCCCGTCCTACCTGTGCACTCGTGCTGCTGTCCCTTGCCGTAGTGTCCCCTCTCACACACGCAGTCGTACTGGCCCGTGCGCGTGCCGCACATGCAGCTGGCCATGGCGTCGCAGCAGTCCCCGCCCCCTTCGCACAGAAGGGCGCAGCGGGAGCGCTCCTCCTGGATGAAGTCGCCCGTCGGGAGGTCTTGGGTGGGAGAGAGGTTTGGGGGGGGGGAACAAGCAACACACACGTCAGGTCACAATAGTTTTCCCCCCCGATCCAGACGACTGGACCGCTATCACTCAATAAGTAAACTCACGGTTAATTATTTCCTATTTTATTTGACCTTCAGAGCTTATGTTAAAGAGGGCTGGATGTTATAATAAAGACATGTTTGTGCAACAACGCCAATGTCTACAAGATTAGCTCTGAATTGTTACAAAAGTCTCTCTGTAAACCAATGACCAACAGCCTTCTTAACATGTGGGATGGATAGAGGGACCACGTGTCCACGCTGGACTGCAGACACTTTGCACTGCTTTCCCCCAGTGGGAATCAACCTCTAAGCCTGGCAGTATCAATGGCGTGCTCAACCTTGTCGAACTAGACATGGCCAAGAACAGCAAAATAAAACAACACAATGTGTTGTCGCTGTTGGTGTGTACGGACATTTTCGTACACACACACACACACACAACTCTTTCCCCTATGTTTTTTCTGGAGAATATCCATACACGGGAACGGGTGTGGCCGTATATACCTAACCAGCTAACCAGCTAACCGGCTGCACTCACCTTCGTGAAGGGCGTAGCGGGCTAGCGCCTCGAACTCTGCAAAGTTGTGCACCAGGTAGCAGTGCTGGTCCTTGGGGGACGAGGCCATGTCGTGGAGCTCCCGGATGTTCCCCTGCCAGATTCCCAGCGTGAAGATCTCCACGCCGCGCTCCCGCAGCGCCGCCGCCACCGGCCGGGGGTCCCCACCGTTGGAGTAGCCGTCGGTGATCAGGAAGATGACCTTGGTGGCGTTGGCGCGCGAGTTGCGCAGGATTTGCTGTGGGGTAGAATGGCGGGGGGTGGAGGCGGGGGGATGGGGAAGGGATGAGGAGTTCGTTAGCACACCTAGCGTCGGATATGTGTGATGGTGTAGCCCGACGGTGTCAAAACGACTGATATCCAAACTATAAAGGTAGACAAATTAGGCATTATGGGGTTGAAGGAACGGTCTAAAGGCTTGCCAGTCTTCAACTTGTGAGGACTGTGTGTGGTGTGCAGCGCTCAAATAAATGACCACGATTACATGCTTCGGTCGGACTTTAAATTCAGATCCATCATTCATCCACGCGAGAGAGCTTCAAGGTCCATAAGAAATGACGTCTTTGACAGGCGCCTCCATGAAAACAAACAGCAGCAATTGCCAACCCTAACAAAGTAAGCCTTAAGGTGCGGTGAGAGAAAGTCAAGATACTGTGCAGATCTGACATTGGCACCGCCTCCACCATGTAACATACGCTTCTCTTCAGAAGCACCGCCGTACTTCAGAAAGATGAAGTCATTCTTTGCAAGAAAAGGCAACTTAATAACATATGAGCGGTGCTATCAGTATTCCAGAGAAACACTCATGTTTGCACTCAAAACCCTTCTTGGGGAATTACTCAAGACAGTTTTTTTATTTTGTATTAATTTGTGAAATGAGAGAAAATGCTTGTTGGGTGAATTAGAAAACTTTTCAACCAAAACTGATTTACTGATTGTTCATGTTTGCTTTTTCTGGACGGCTAAATGTGTTTTTTGGACGGCGAATGCGACTTAGCTCAGCTGCACGAAGGTTAATTCGTTTATAAAACCAGCTGACGTGCAAAGAAACAAGTGTGTCTCGATGCGTCATGTTCTGTACTGTACACGGGAACAACTCAAAAACCCACAATCTTAGAAACACACATGCATGCTCAAACAAACACACACACTGACACAACTCAAACAAACACACACACCTAGAAACACACTGACAAACACACATGCTCAAAGAAACACATACACACACACACACACACAGACAACACACACCACACACACACACACACACACACACACACAGAGACATACACACACCTAGAAACACAAACTCCCAGACTCACACATGCTCAAAAAAATACAAGACACACACACAGACATACACGTACCTAGAAACACACATGCACACACTCGCTCACACACACGCACACGCACACACACACACCTAGAAACACAAACTCCCAGACTCACACATGCTCAAAAAAATACAAGACACACACACAGACATACACATACCTAGAAACACACATGCACACACTCGCTCACACACACACACACACACACACACACACACACACACACACACACACACACACACACACACACACACACACACACACACACACACACACACACACACACACACACACACACACAGCATCCTGGCAGCAGCGGGCTCCTCTGAGCTTTATTGACATGGCTAAATTGAATAATGAAGGGACGTCACACGCGACCACTAAAGACAGCCCAGGGCTCTCGGGTTCCTCGAAACCCCACCTCGGCGACGGCTGGAGCCCAGGGACGAGGGAGCGGGAGAGAGAGAGAGCTCTCATCTCCTACGATTGTAATTATCTCTCCTCCTACATGCGATACAGCTGCCCGGCCGCGCTGCGGTGCCTGGTTTTTCACTGACTGGTTTTTCTCCTTGTTTTTTTCTCGCTCTGGACGTCCTGCGGCGGCTCCCAGCCTAACTTTAGCCCTTTACAATCCACCGCACTGTGGGCCATTATCTGGAGGAGTGAGGACTCTGAGTGGGGAGGAACAGGTCTTTATTTGGCCGTTCTGATCGCCCGGGGGCCCGTGGGTCGACCGTGTAATGAGGGCCCCCGGCGCCGGGGGGCCCCACCTAGACCGAGCGGATGGGTTCTTTAACGGCTCGCGGTGTTGTGTTGATGGACGACTTGAACGCGTTTGGAAGAGAGGGGTTTGAGGGGTGTTGTTGTTCAGAAGATTAGAGTCAAAAACAGGTGGTTGAAAGTACAAATGAAAACCATTATCATTTTTGGAAAATAATATAATTGCAAAGAAAGTAAATCAGATACCAGCCTCAAATACCGTATGATGAAAAAAGGTACCTGGTATAACAGAGAAACCCCATATGCACCAATCCAATGCAAAGAGCCATGCCATATGTCTTGTTAGTAAAGACAACAATTGATGAGTGCAACACAACCGTAGGAATGTACAGTGTAAACTCAATGTGGATGTAATGGATGCAAGCACGTAGAGACAATACTCGTAAGATGAAGACCCAAGCCGAGCACATCCAGGGGATGCATGGTTGGAGACGTGCACGTCAACAGACGCATCCGAGCGAACGCACGGAAAACCGATAAAGATAAAGGTCAAGACGCAATTAGGCGGCAAAGGTCACCATCCCAGTGAGAGAGAGAGAGAGAGAGAGAGAGAGAGAGAGAGAGAGAGAGAGAGAGAGAGAGAGAGAGAGAGAGAGAGAGAGAGAGAGAGAGAGAGAGAGAGAGAGAGAGAGAGAGAGAGAGACTGGGAGAGGGAGAGAGAGACTGGGATAGAGACTGGGAGAGAGAGCGAGAGACTGGGAGAGGGAGAGAGAACGAGAGAGAACGAGAGAGAGAGGAAGCTCTGTTCTTTATTGTCTAATTGGCTCCACTTCATTCAGCTCTCGGGCGGAGCACGCTAATAACAGAGGAGACGGACGGACGGAGGAGGAGGAGGACCAGGGAGTGGTGGAGCAAAGAATAGGGGGGCAGGGGTGGGGGTGAGGGGGGGAAGGATGGTGGGCTGGCTCCTTTTTTTTTTTAAATCTTCAAAGGGCTGCGTGGACTCCCTGGAGATTTCTGGTTCCCAAGCCAGGCAGGAGGCACCACATGGGCCCTCGGCCCCCCCAGCTGTCAGTGCCCTCGGCCAGGCTGCCTTCCAGGCCAGCAGTGCGTGTGTGTGTGTGTGTGTGCGTGTGTGTGTGTGCGTGCGTGTGTTTGTGTGAATGTGTTTGCATGGATGTATAATGATGTTTATTTATGACGCGATGTTGTGCAGGCTTTTAGTTCAGGACGGCAACATCTATGTTGTCTATCTCTATATATACATATATACTGTGTATATATATATATACATATATTGATGTGCATGCACATCAATATGATGTGCTTGCACATCATATTGTGTACGCATGTGTGTACGTGTGTACGTGTGTGTGTGTGTGTGTGTGTGTGTGTGTGTGTGTGTGTACGTGTGTGTGTGTGTGTGTGTGTGTGTGTGTGCACGTGTGTGTGTGTGTGTGGTGTGTGTGTGTGTGTGTGTGGAGTGATGGTGTTTTGAGGCTCTTTTATTAGGCGACTGTTTCAAGTGCTGTGGGACCACAGTGGTTTCTGCCTCAGTCCACTGGTAGTGGTACTGTTGCTGGTGTAATGGATAAAAGGCTATGTCTACGTTTATGTGTGTGCGTGTGCGTGTGTGTGGGGCCTCGAGCATACGCATGCACACCCACTAATAACAGCCTGCAGGTTGGGCTCTGCAGTGCTCTGGGTCAGGGCACCAACATTAAGAGGGACCGCGGAAGGGAGGGGGGGGCAGGGTTTCAGGGGAGGACGCCTACCACGCTCATCTCAATCCCAAGGGGCACACACACACACACACACACACACACACACACACACACACACACACACACACACACACACACACACACACACACACACACACACACACACACACACACACACACACACACACACACACACGCATGCAGGTGCACAGAAGAGTGAATGTACGTTTGGATAGCCAGAAAGTAAGTGTGTGTGTGTGTGTGTGTGTATGTGTTGATCTGTCACACAGAGAGATGGATACACCAAATAGGAATGGATCATGTAGTCAATGAAATTAATCCTATAGTTTGAGATGCTCTCACACACACACACACAAACACTGACACACGACACACACGCTAACACAAATAACAGCTTTAGGCCCCGCCCTCAGCCATCACTTCAACCCCGGGCGTCTGTGCATCCTAACCCCGTTTAGGAAGCGCTGAACCCCATGGCACACTGCACTGACGGCGGCACGCTGAACACAACCTCTAAGCGGCGATCCTGTGTGGCATTCGTGGACTCGTGGGATTGGTTCACACCTCGGGGGCAGGAGGAAGGGATGGCGCTTAGCAAAGCAACCCAGATGTTGAACTTTGCAACGTCGCAAGCTGTAATGAATGCTAAGTAGTTACCAACCCCCCCTGTTGTTGCTACTGTGTGTCATAGAGCGGGTGTGCAGTCTGTTGAGACGGTTGCATCAGGGGCAGACAGAGAGGCCTGCGACAGGCAGGACTGACATTTTAACTGACATTTTAAACGCATGTATATGTTTATCTTGTGCACTGTGAAAAACGGATATATTATGCAGTGAAATACTTTGATTCTCCACTTATTGATACTGCCGGACATTTCCACGGAAAATAATGGTTTAGAGGGGTTCAGGTGTTCAGGCGTATGAGAGTCCGTATCCAACAGGCCCAAGTGGAAGTCTACACAGCCATGACAGAATAGGAAGCCGGTTGGCTACAACACACATGCACATATCTCAACAAAGCCAGTTTTGAGAAGGGCAGTTTCGTGGAAAAATGTATCCTAATAATAATATCAAATGAGATACAGAAGCCCAAACCTTGTTACGTTGTTGCTTTTTAATTTAAAATGCATTTGGATAAATACTCGCATCTGCAGACATCTCCCTACCTCTTGTGTTAAGGTGTTAAGCTAGTAAGCTTTCGCATTGCCACTGTAGCAATTACACACTGTTGATGTGTAGCTAACTTTAGCTGTTTTGCATCCTTCCAGACGTGTCCAACCTCAGTCATGGCCCATCCTTAATTCTCCCTGATGGCCCCTCACCCTTCACCTTTGTTTCCTTTGTTGTTAATGCCCACGATGTGAAACTTGGTAGAAATCGCTATCTGTGTATTTCCATGATCCTGCTCGATTAAAACAAATGCTTCATTGTCAAGAAGTGTCCTTAAATAAATACATTTTCATCCAGGCAAGTATTCTTCAAAATAAAACAAGAAATGTCAAGCGTACAATAGCATGTACACTGACATAGTTTCTACCCAGCTGTGTGATCTCTGCCACTACTAGAATAGAACAGCATCTCGAACCACAGCATACTAGTTGTGGTCATCACCTATGTTACATGGAAAAGAGGCTGGGAGTGGGGGCTGTTTCTTGGCTCAATAGGGGAGGATATGGACCAGACAACTGCAGACAAAGAGAGGGGTGACTTCCAGCAGAGTTTGTGCTTGTGTGTTGAAATGTGTTCCCTCTCTGAGTGTATTTTTCCTTCTGTGGAGCTGCGGTTGGTGAAACGAGATCGCTCCGATGGGACGATCTGCAAGCATTCCACGGAAGGATGAAAAAAAAAAAGATATAAAATAATAAGAAGAAGAGGAGGCCAAAGGGACTGCATCCGTTCGGAAATTCTCCCCCACTAGGGTCGGAAGTGCTCATGCTTGTTTTCACATGCTATCTGCTTTTGGCCCGATTGATAAAAACAACAGAGGATAGCTCTGCAGGGTCCAACGGAACAAGCACACACACACACAAACACAGATGCACGCACGCACGCACGCGAACACAAACACACACAAACACAGAAAATTCACACACACACACACACACAAATACAAAGACAAACAGGCATAGGCACAGACACATACAAACACATTCACACACCCACAGGCGCAAACACACTCAGAGGCGCACATAAACTCCCAGGTGCACAGATACATGCAAGCAAGATCACACTCTCATGCAAACAAATACACACCCACATACACACACACATGCAAATGTAATTGCACACTCATGTAAAGAACTATTACTGGTTATCACATGTTACCTAATCTAATAATTTATAGCCCTATCCCCTTCATACATGGTACTTAAATGAGAAGATTAGGAAATATGTCATGACCTGTTTTAGCAAAGGAAAGGAGGATCATTAAAATAGAATACAATGTACCATCAGTTAAAACTGTTTATCTTATCTTGTTTCGCTTATTGTCTTTCAGATTTACACTCATTTCTTTGACCGCATTGCATTGCAAGGCTGTATCCCTCAATTCATTTCTCGTAGAGATGGAGAGGAGTTCGCTACAGCAGTTTGACTACGTCCAGCTTGAGAGAGCGAGAGCGAGAGCGAGAGCGAGAGAGAGAGAGAGAGAGAATACTGGAGTGGGTGGGGGGTGGGAGATTCTGTGGTTTGGCATGCTGTTATCTGACACAACACCATTCATCATCCAAAAGTCAGTTACCCGGGAGAGAGAGAGAGAGAGAGAGAGAGAGAGAGAGAGAGAGGGTGGGAGAGAGAATGAGAGACATAGGGAGAGATGAATAGAACGAGGGAGAGAGAGGCGCAAGAAAAGCCTGGATGCGCATGTGTATGCGTGTGAATGTGTCTTGTGTCTGTTATTGCGTGTGTGTGTGTGTGTGCTTGTCTGTGATTGTGCTTTTTTGTGCATGTGTGTGTGTGTGTGTGTGTGTGTGTGTGTGTTTCGGAAGAGTGAGAGATACGCCGACAAAGATAGAGAGAGCAAGTGCGAGAGAAAAGCCCTCGAAACACAGAAGGTGTTTCAAGAGCTGGGGGGGCAGCTAATTCCACAGTGTGTTGCCAAAGGGTGAAAGACTATCTCGCAGCGCAAATGGGAAAAACCCATTCAATTACATCGCCTGGCATGGCCCACGATGCAGGACACATCAAAGCCGGCCCTCGTGTTCCGACCAAGTGTGGCCTTCTGAAGCCAGTTTGTACATAAAGCAAGTGGGAGGGACGAGGGATAGCAGCAACGAGATAAAAAAGAGAGAGAGAGGGAGAGGGAGAGAGGCAAAGCAACAGCATCGACGCAGAGAGGGAAGAGAGGTGTGGGAGCTGGAGATGAACACAAATAATGTGGTGCCGCTACCCAGTTTCCTCCTCAACAGAGATAGTATTTTGATTATCCAGGAAAACTCGCATCAAACACATAGTTAGCTTACCCTAACAGCTCAGGAGTTGACATACGACTCCCTTAACACATTTATTCAGCCTGCTTAAATATGCTTTTTTTCCTCACTATAATTTTCTGCTGTCCCCCACTCGTCTCCTTATCTCCCCTCTCTCCCTCCCATCTATCTCTGTCTCTCTCTCCCTCGCCTCTATCTCTCCCCTCCCTCCCTCCCCTCTATCTCTCTCTCGGCAGCCTTCTCCCCTCGCCTCCCTTTGTCCCGCCCCCCCTCGTCAGCAGTCAATTAGGGGGGCTGTGGAGGGCGCAAGGGGCCGGCGCTGAAGGATCACCTCGTCCCAGGTCTCTCCACGGAGCCTGCCGGTAGGCCATGGTACTCCTCTCTGCGCGCCAGTGGAAAGTGACGCTACGTCTCCGGGGGGAAACACCTATTTTCTGGGTCAGCTATTGTGGGGGGGGGGGGGGGGGGGGGACTGCATGTAATGTAAGGAGGCTTGTGTCTCCAATTCTAATCTGGGTAACCCCTGTTTCAGCTCGAGTGGAATTGCGTTGCCTTTCTTCCTCCATTCCTTCATTAATTTAATAACGGAATATTTAATTGAAACGCACCCGCGCTGATGGATGACTCTGCGTCTTGGCCAGGATGTCCCCGGCTGATTCGTTCCCTGACATGTTGGGGTTCTCTCTCTCACCGCGAATCAGGGAAACCCTTGGATGACACCCATCGCTAATATCACCAGTCCGTCCCAAATCCCTCACCCTAATCCGCGTTTGAATATAACCCCAATTAAAGTAAGGAACGTTGCTTGAGTGAGCGGTTGCCTGGATACGGCTGCGTTTGGGGGTTTGTTTGGGGGGCGCCCTGCGGCCAGGGGGGGGACTATAACTCTGCAGGCTTTTATTCACCTCTTCCTCATCTTCATCATCATCACCTCTTTTTTCTCTCTGATTGGTCAGGATTCCCTGGTCCACTGGGGCCGGTTTCCTGCCAGCCGTCTCCACATCACTGACCTGAACTGATTACAACAAAGAGCCCGTGTTGTTCCCCACTTACGATACATTTGGGCAATTTACTTGGAAGCAAGTCCATTTTATGAGGGGGGGGAAAGCTTTGCTGCTCCAGCGGTGTAAAGAGTCAGCCATGGAGAATTTGAAAGAATAAAAATAACAAAAAACAACACCACAATGACAAAAGGCACAGAGAGGTTGATTCATAGCTGTGGTTTGGTTAGCATCATCTTCGCACTGAGACAGACAGACAGACAGACAGACAGACAGACAGACAGACAGACAGACAGACAGACAGACAGACAGACAGACAGACAGACAGACAGACAGACAGACAGACAGGCAGGCAGGCAGGCAGGCAGGCAGGCAGGCAGGCAGGCAGGCAGGCAGGCAGGCAGGCAGGCAGGCAGACAGACAGACAGACAGACAGACAGTAAAAGAGGCCCAGCGTGGATGGAGACGGAAGAAAAAACCTCTCCATGGAATTTGCCACTTTTTCATGTGCCAGATAGTTCAACATAGTGAGCAGTTTGCCTAAAGGCCTCCGCGCCTCAATCCATAAAAACATGTTATTCAGCCAGAGATAGAGGGAGCCACTGTGTCCAACCTTCGCGCACGCACGCACGCACGCACACACAACACACACACACACACACACACACACACACACACACACACACACACACACACACACACACACACACACACACACACACACACACACACACACACACACACACACACACACAGGTCTGGTTTGTTCAGGTGCCCGTGTGTCAAATACTTCCGCTACATCAACAGAGCAGTTCAGAGTTTATTTTCAAGTAACCACATTTTCAACATCATCGCCTACCCGGTGTCTCTCCGTGGCAACACGAGACAGGATGATGTCAGTCACTAAGCGACCAAAACGACTGCACACGGACCCCAGTGTCCCCAGAGATTAAATAGTAACAGAGTATGCCACTGGCAGTGGTCAAATTCAACAGTTACAAAGGGCTCAAGAGCAAGGCACCTGCCAGTGCAATAGGAAGCAACCTACTGGGCGTGTGTGTGTTTGATTCCCAACGTCTTTAATCGTATCCCTGCCACACTGCTGACAGCAAGTTCTTCTCGTCACCCATGGCCTGTACGACCTTTGAACCTTTTCCATACCGCAATTCAAATCTTGTGCTCTAACACCCCACACACACACACACACACACACACACACACACACACACACACACACACACACACACACACACACACACACACACACACACACACACACACACACACACACACACACACACACACACACACACACACACACACACTGGTGTCTGCAACTCCACTCAGGCCACTGAAATGTCCCTTGTAATTTTCCGCTGATATGAAACCTAGACTGGGGGCGACATATGAATGCCTTCACGTGAGCCGAGCGAATTAATTTGAAGCAAGACTGCGTTGGGAGTGACGAGGCAGCGAAGGATACAGTACAGTGATTACAACCGTGGTGTGCTTCTTTCGTTATGTACTCTATTGTGGTTGATTTATTGGTGTTCGCACTGTAAGGATGACATGGGTGTCATGGTTTTTTGGTTTGTTTTTAACAGAGCCATAAAACACATTTGTTGAAAGGGTGATAGACACTTCACATACCAAGTCCCATGGGATACAATTATTTTGACGCATAGTTGAGATGCTTAATTAATAGCACACAAATTCCCTTTCTTTGGCTTGAGTTATGAGATTTACTTTCTCAGTTTGGACACCCAATCACTGCTGTGGAATGTGTTAAAATGTGCATACCCCCACCCTGTAGCCTCTTCTCTTGGTTTAAACCACATCAATTGAGATTGGCTAATATTGTTGATTTGCGATCAGTCAAGCTGGTTGAATCAAGATCAGTGAACCAACATTCCTCCTTATTCTGTGTTGTTTTGTTATCATTGATTTGTGATTCCACACCTCATGCCAAATCACCATCGGCAACTCGATATCGCCGAATATTGTTGATTCCTGATGTCGCACTTTATGGCGAATCACAGTCAGTTCACGAATCAGTAGTCCTCACTGTTGCCTGTTATTCTCTTAGGACACGGCAGAAATTGTAAGTAGGCGGGGTGGCTGAGGGCTCTGCTGACAGGTTGTGGTGCAGGGAGAGAGTGCCGAGAGAGTTGCTTGGGTTTCTGGTGGTGTTTTCCACCAAAAAAGGCTAGAATATGCCGTTTGTTTCCACTCAAGACGGACGGAAAAGGGCAGATAAGACATACACCAACTCTCACACACGCAAAATCGAGAGACGTTCTCCATCACTCGCTGACTCGTTTCCACTGGCACACATACTACGCTAATGTACACACACACACACACACACACACACACACACACACACACACACACACACACACACACACACACACACACACACACACACACACACACACACACACACACACACACACACACACACACACACACACACACGTGTGCTGTTCTATGCATGCGTATTATTTTCACAAACACTCACAGTTTCCAGCGACTGACAGTTGGGCATTGCTCTCTCGTACACACACACACACACACACGTGTGCTGTTCTATGCATGCGTATTATTTTCACAAACACTCACAGTTTCCAGCGACTGACAGTTGGGCATATGCTCTCTCGTAAGCTCGTGTTGCTCCCTCGTTCACTCGCACACTCACTCACTTTTCCAGGGTGAACCTATTGGTTTGTTATTGGAATTTCTTAGTGGCAGGGGGGGGGGGGCACTGCTGCAGATCGTAGAGGATAGTGATGGTGCCACTGCAGAGGGGTGACCAAAGCATCCAGCCCGTAGTAGAAACTGAAAGACGAACTCAAAACACTACCGTTTCACTGGGCCGAGATGGAAGCTGCATCGGCTTGTGTAGTTCTAATGTGGTGCACAAGAAGACGCACACGCATGTGCTGTCCTGTTTGCTGGAATATGATTCAAACTTTCATGCGTCTGTGTGCAGTTGCATCCTTGATAATATAACCTCCATAACCACTTCGCCTCACTATCATCAAAAGGACAATCACAACTGAGCACGTTTGTGCGTGCGTGCGTGCGTGCGTTGATCGCCCCCTGTGAACAAGTGCACGTCCTGTTCCGGATGCTAAAGCCTGAGTTGCACTACGTCCCGGCACCCTGCTGTGACTAACGAGGAGCCAGGGAGTCAGAGAGCCTCATTGTGCCATTAAAGCTATTTCAGGCCCACTTCGACAGGCCGGCAAACACCCAGCTTCTCATGTTTCTCTTTGCTTTCCTGGCTAGCAGGCGTTCGCCGAGGTGAGGCAACGCTGCAGCCAGGGGGGTTCGACATAAATCGGCGTCAAACTCTCCCTTGTTTTTTTTTTTTGTTTCACTCGTCTGGCTTTGCCTTTCTGGATCAATCGAGCGGGAGTACTTGGGGTGAAGACGGAAGGGAGGATGGGACGATGACGGCTCGGCGATGACAGTTGCTGCTGAAAAAGGAGATGTAGCGAAACCGTGGGGCTGCGATGCGTGAAGCGGTGCCGAGTGGAATACCTGAGAGGGGGAGAAGATGCAGGGATGGGCCATACGGTGCTGCGCTATGTGCTAGGTTTGCCCATTGGTTACATTGGGGAAAACCCTATGCTAGCGCTACTAGCCTAGCACAGGTTACATGGTGGAATGCTGTGCTTAAGATGGAACGGAGGTGAAACGCCCATGTTATGCAATGCAAAGCGACTCTTTAATTAACCTGGGTCCGAATGGTCCGCGTCCAATGAGAGAGGAAAGAGATAAAGATATATCCCGATTTTGTTTTTTTGCAGAAAACGTTAGTCTTTGACGACTCAAACGACAGATTTGGTTTCGGTCCCCTCCGTTTACTTGAATATGCTTTCTAAAAATACACTTTTTAGAGCTAAATAAAAAGGTCAATTGTTAGGTCGTCACGGAAACGGCTGCCATGGCTGGCGCCCCCAGATGACCCCTGAGCCTTGTGACCTCTGTGACCCCAGTCTTGGCATCTCTCAACACTTCCCAATGTCTTTCATTCATAACGCCGCAGGCCTTATTTCACAGGAAACCTAGAACATGCGTCTCATAAAACTACGAACTGTTCGTCGATGGACAGGTTAAATCTTCAGAATGTCTGTCGTCAGGAAACAATGAGCCAAACCAAACCAATACCTGCTTACCAGCCAAAATAAATGCATTGATGAGAAAGACGTGCTCTGAACACAATGCACTGCATTCAAGGTAAAGTCTGGGCTTTGAAAAAGCAATGATGTTTATGTGCATGATTGACACTTTGAGTTAGTTAGTTGTCCCTCATATGAACTGATATGGTAACAAAGGATTCAAGCCTGAACGCCTCTTGGCTCTTTCTTCGCCCAGCTATGTGATTTTCACTTTTCTTTTCCATCTCTCTCTCTCTCTCTCTCTCTCTCTCTCTCTCTCTCTCTCTCTCTCTCTCTCTCTCTCTCTCTCTCTCTCTCTCTCTCTCTCTCTCTCTCTCTCTCTCTCTCTCTCTCTCTCTCTCTCTCTCTCTCTCTCTCTCTCTCTCTCTCTCTCACACACCTCTCCCTCACACCCCTCCCTCCCTCCCTCTCTCTCCCTCTCTCTCCTGTTTATTCTATTATTCCTTCTCTCTCTCTCTCTCTCTCTCTCCCCTCCCTCCCCCCCCTCTCTCTCTCTCTGGGATACACTCAAACACTCCATCTCTTTGTCACTCCTCTTTTTCCCTTTCCATTTGTTCTTTGTTTCTTGAGCAGCACGGACCTGGTTTGCTTCTTGTCGTCTTGCCTCTGCATTACAGATACCTTGGGCATGTGTGCGCGTGTGTCTGCACGTGTGTGTGTGTGTGCATGCGTGTCTGCTGAGTGTGTGTGCACGTGTCTATGTGAGATAATGGTGAATTTGAAAGCCTCAGGGTGCTGCCTGGCCTTCAGAGGTTGGAAAATAGGCCCCCGCTTCTGGAAAATGTTTGGTATCCCTTTGAGAGAGAGAGAGAGAGAGAGAGAGAGAGAGAGAGAGAGAGAGAGAGAGAGACAGACAGACAGAGAGAGAGAGAGAGAGAGAGAGAGAGAGAGAGAGAGAGAGAGAGAGAGAGAGAGAGAGAGAGAGAGACAGCCAGACAGACAGACAGACAGACAGACAGAGGGAGAGGGAGAGAGAGAGTGAGAGAGACAGAGAGAGAGCGAGAGACAGAGAGAGGAAGGGAGGGAGAGAGCGAGGGAGAGAGAGACAGAGAGAGAGAGCAAATGTCGAGAAAGAAAGAAGAAATCTGCACTTTAATGTTACATTCTATGTGTGATGTATAATGCAGTGTTGCGACGTTATACCACTTTTTTGTTTTCGAAAGAGAATCGCGTAGCATAGTGTGTGTGAGGCAATGCAGTATTCTGTTTGAGAGTGTGCGTGAAGACAGCAGAGAGTGTGTCTGTCAGATTCATGACGTACGGGGGGCCGGTGGGGGGCGCAAGGTCTGAGCCTGAGGCTAATGCTCAACTTCCTGTAAAACATTTGACACACACGCGCGCACACACACACACACACTCGTTACACAAATACACATGTTACGAAATCCAAACACGCACTCACACAATCTCACACACACACACACACACACACACATTGCATCCAAACACACACACACAAACACACATGAACACACACATTACACAAATGCAAATGTTACGAAATACTTGCTCACACACACTCTTAGAAAGTCATTCACAAACACACACACTTGAATCCACACGCACACACACAAACAAACACACACACACACATATTACACAAGCACACAGATTACCCAAACACAATCTCAGA
The DNA here is from genome assembly GCA_900291075.1 of Melanogrammus aeglefinus. NCBI lineage: Eukaryota > Metazoa > Chordata > Actinopteri > Gadiformes > Gadidae > Melanogrammus > Melanogrammus aeglefinus. The sequence continues at coordinate 69,637 of OLKM01001020.1, read as the reverse complement.
AATACTAACACACACATGCTCACACATGCTCTAACACACACACACGCACACAGAACCACACACAGACATAAACTCGGTCACTCAGTCATGTTGAGTCTGTGCTGTCAATCACCGTGCTGTTTTCAGCCGTGCCTTGGGACTTTCTTTGAATTGAAAGCTGTGTAAGCTACTAAAAGCTGTGTTGCGTGCCAATGTGTTTGTGTGTGTGTGTTTCTGCAGTCAGCTGGTCCCCAGAGACACACTGAGTGAGAGCAAATTACACCCAGAGGGAAGTTGGTCCAATGGCTTCAAAATGTTCTACTGTATCACCAGAACACCAGAATCAATACAAATCCACACTTACACGTCAACACGAACTGCATTGCGTGTATGGATTATCCATCACACATTGAGTGTGTCCTTGCTCGATTAAGATTGGCGGCCTTCAATGAGATGAAGGGCCAGGTTTGTTCGATTTTTCTGGCAATAATGTATGTGTTTACCTCTTTTCTTTACCATAAAACTGCCAACCTTTTTTCCCTGGCTCACTCTCTCTTCCCTATTGGAGCAGCTCTTGGGAATGAAAGAGGGTTCACTGATAGAAAGCCTTGCCACGACCTGGAACGACTCCTGGAGCCATGTAGGCAGCCAGACAGACCGGGGTGCCAGGGTTGGGGTGGTGGGTTTAGGGCTGTGTTGGGGTGCGATGAGATGGGGGGGGAGGTGAGTAGGGTCTAAGAGAGGACATGAAAGGTAGTGGCAGTTGGCAGACAGGAAACAGAGGACCCTCTCTTATCTGGAGGAGTGTGCGGAGGCATGTGTTTGTGTGTGTGCGTGCGTGCGTGCGTGCGTGTGTGTGGTGGGGGTGAGGGTTGTATTTATCAAGGCTAGTGCCTTGACGGCTACCTTGCTCTGTCTTGTCCTGTAAGCCCCCACCCCCCCCCCCCCCCCCCCCCCCGGGGCCCATGCTGATGAGATGACACTATCTAACGGATATGGTCTCTGGACGAAGACTGGGGAAGTGAAGGCTGATCATGATGATGATGATCACCATCATCATCATCATGATGGTGATGATGATGGTGATCACCATCATCATGATCCTCATCATCATCATGATGATCATCATCATGATGGTGATCACCATCATGATCATGATGGTGATGGTGATGGTGATGGTGATCACCATCACCATCACCATCATGATCATGATGGTGATGATCATCATCATCACCATCATGATGATGATCATGATGGTGATCACCATCATGATCATGATGATGGTGATGGTGATCACCATCATGATGGTGATGATGATGGTGATCACCATCACCATCATGATCATGATGGTGATCACCATCACCATCATGATCATGATGGTGATGGTGATCACCATCACCATCACCATCATGATCATGATGGTGATGGTGATCACCATCATCATCACCATCATGATCATGATGAGGATGATGATGATCATGATGATGGGTTGGGGGTCATCAGTCTGAGTGAGTGCGTTAACATTTCTCATATATATAGTGTTTGCTGAGGATATTCTTCTTACAATAAATTGAATATTAAGTGTATATATGAAATAAAGCAATTGATATATTTGGATACAATCTATTATTAGGTGTTTGTGAGGGTCTCTGCATATGGGCGATAGGTAAGTGTGTTGTTTATGTTTGCGTCGTTTTGATATAAAGGAGGGAGTGCTTCAAACATACATGTGTTTTCTGCTTGTTATTCAATGTGAAAAGGGGACCATGTGTATTGGTGCCTCATATTGTTCTCTTGACCTTTGAACAAACCAGATCTCACTGAAAGGCAATGTTTTTCTGCTCACGTGTGTGTGTGTGTGTGTGTGTGTGTGTGTGTGTGTGTGTGTGTGTGTGTGTGTGTGTGTGTGTGTGTGTGTGTGTGTGTGTGTGTGTGTGTGTGTGTGTGTGTGTGTGTGTGTGTGTGTGTGTGCGCGCGCGCACACATTTGTGACAGAGGAATGCATGTATGAGAATACAAAAGAGGCCATGGTCCTTATTAAGAATTATGGAAACATCTCACAGCGCATGGAAAGGGAAAAATTAGCGACTTGCTCATCCAGATAACACCACACACACACACACACACACACACACACACACACACACACACACACACCACACACACCACACACACACACACACACACACACACACACACACACACACACACACACACACACACCCCCCCCCCGACACCCACTAACACAAACTACCTCCTGAAATAGAAAATCCCCTGTGTAGTATGCCAGCAAATTACTCAAATGTCTCTTTTGTCCCAGATTCCCGCTGGTAGCACCCTACCAACTGACAGGTAGAAATATCACTGGTCTTTCTCTCTCGCTCTCTCTCTCGCTCTCTCTGACGTAACTTCATATTCCTTTCCCACATTTTCCTTTCTTTTCTTCCTGCTCTGTATTCTACATTTAAAAGGTGATGTCCCTCTCGCCCTACATTCACACACACACACAAACACACATCTCAGGGGGCTTTCCCTCTCTTGCTTTCCCTGCCCATGGATAATCAGGGAAAGTTAATTAAAAGAAGCCGTGCATCGTGCTAAACGTGACCTAACTCTAATTCAGCTATGTAACATAGCCAACATTAAAACAAGGATCATGTTCACAAGTGGGTCCAAATCATAAGCAATATTTACTCCACAGCTGAAGGAACACAGCTGTTCCCTTGCCCGCTCGGGCAGGTTGTACATTTTGAACCGTATATTATAAAATCACTGCATATTTCCATCATATAAAACCCCCCCGCCGTGTTTGGTCACGTTTCAACCCATCCAAAGAGAATCCCAGGGGGTCCCGTGACATTCCACCCTGTCCCACACTCCTTACCTGTTCTACAAGGAAAAAGGGTCCGGGTTTTCTAAACCAAGTATGACGTGGTCCCTCAATTACGCTTCACAGTCTTCAAGTGTACTCACGTCATGTTAAGAGTCAGCGAAAATGTCAGCCATGGCAACAACAACTACGTTCGGGGGGACACAGTCGTTGTTGGGAAGACGAAATGTGTGCGTGTGTGTGTGATGATTTAGTTTTGCCTTGTTATGATTGTGTTTGCGTCTGTGTGTTTGTGTGTGTGTTTATGTGTATGTAAGTGCATATCTGCGTGCTTATGTGTGTGTGTGTGTGTGTGTGTGTGTGTGTGTGTGTGTGTGTGTGTGTGTGTGTGTGTGTGTGTGTGTGTGCGTGTGTTGTGCGTGTGTGCGTGTGCATATGTGTGCGTGTGTGTGTGCGTATGTGTGGTGTACGTGTGCGAGTGTGCGTGTGTGCCTGTGCATATGTGTGCTTATGTGTGTGGTGTGTGTGTGTGTGTGTGTGTGTGTGTGTGTGTGTGTGTGCTTGTGCTCTCGCTTTTCAAAAGTCATTCATGCGTCGCCTCCCACGTAGCTCCTAGTGTCCGCTGGACAGGTGATTGATGGCGGCCATCTCTGGAGGTTATCTCGGCCCACACTGGCTGAGAGAAGACAGCCGCTCAACCTGTCTCTAGATCCCAACCGCTAAGAGACAGAGAGCCCCCGTGGTGTCTTTAATCAATCCCCCCTGCCCCCCGCTCACACGCGACACACACACACACACACACACACACACACACACACACACACACACACACACACACACACACACACACACACACACACACACACACACACACACACACACACACACACACACACACACAACTCCACTGTAAAAAGCCTTCTAGCTCACTGCTGTGGGCCGAGACGAGAGAAGATCCACATATAAATTCAACTGAGGCAGGTAGAGAGTGGAGGTAGGGAGACATTCAGTGTCAAGAGACATAAACACAGGCATCACAGTCACGCAGACATTGGGGCAGACTGTCAGCCAACTGTCAGATGGACATTAGGATTGTCTGAAAGTGAAAACGTAGAGACTGGAACTAGAGTAGATTTAGATCACATTTAGATCGCAAACAGACAGACAGAGAGACTGTCAGACTGCCATAAAGACTGCCAGCCAGACAGATAGACGTTCAGACTGCCATGTAGACAGACAGACAGAGAAAGAGACTGTCAGACTGCCATAGAGACAGACAGCCGGAGAGACTGTCAGATTGCTACAGACAGACAGAGAGACAGATAGAGAATATCAGACTACCAAACAGACAGACAGAGAGACTTTCAGATTGCTACAGACAGACAGAGAGACTGTCAGATTGCTACACAGACAGCTAGACAGAGAGACAGACGGAGAGACCGACAGAGAGACTGTCAGACTGCCACACAGACAGATGCAGACGGTTGGACAGCGGCCCAGTCTCTGGCTGGTGGAAAATGTGTGGCTTAATGAAGCCCAGAGAGACCAGACACAGGAGTAAAAGGTTGACAGTAATTACATATGACAATCACTCTCTCTATCTGTCTCTCCACTTTATACACACCCATGCTTTCTTGTTCCAACTCTGTTATGCCATCTGACTTTCTAATGAACATAAAGCTAGCAGTCATGGTCCTATCTATAATGGATTATTACACACATACACAAACAGACGCAAACTCACACATACACTCACACACACACGCGTGTGGAGGTTAGTAGAGGCTATTGTCCGTGGACACATAAGCCTTAGAGGAACGTTTCTTTGTGTTTGGAAAACGGAGAGAGATGCCATAGAAACACTGTGTTTGTTTTGCTGTGCCATTTCCCCTGCTGCCTTCCGCCAGACGAAGAACGAGATCACGATAGGGCTGGAGTGATCAATGACACACACACACACACACACACACACACACACACACACACACACACACACACACACACACACACACACACACACACACACACACACACACACACACACACACACACACACACACACACCCTACACACACACAGTACCACATGAAGCTGTCTGTATGTTCTTAGTTTTCTCCTTGATCTGGCGAGCCGAGCGCATTTATCAGGTGTTGGAGAGATGGTAGATTCCTGCTCCCGTGCCTAGCGCCGCTTCACCCGGGCTCATCTATCTTCCACGCTCCCTGTCTGGGGGCCGTGCCGAGAAACCCGCTCTGCACATAGCGTTGTGGTTACACACGCCGCAGTCTCATCAGTGCAGCGTCGCAATGCTAAACGCACACACACATATCCGCACGCACCCACACACACACATACATTTAATAAACAAAGACACATGCACAAACACATAAACAGAGTGATTAACAGTGTCAAATAACATAACAAAAGGAATAACATTTAAGACTTAGAAGCCAGTTATCATTCCAGTTTATAAATCACCAAACAAAACTTCTCGTGAACTCCCTCGCCATCCAAGCCCAGCCCCTCTCTCCTAAACAACAAAGAAAGTAAGTATTATTGTAGTCTTAAGATGACTGGGACGTAGCCAAATGCATTCTTATCAGCACTTTGGTGGAAGGGCCAAGCCGTAAACCTCGCCAAAGTGCAAAGCTTTCAGTGCTAAGCTGCCGGCTACGGTCCAAGGCTATTAGCATCGTGCTGCACTTTTAGCTAGTAGCGCTGCACCTCAGAGAGTTTAGCTTATTGCCTGAACAGCTACGTAGCGAGATAAGCTAGGCTACGGTGGTAAAAAAAACAGTGAGCAAGCCCATTATGGAAACATACTGCGTTGTTGTTGTCGGTTTTCTTCACTTGGGACTCTGAAGTTATTTAAAGTTCCTTGTTCCAATATAACTATCTGGTTTCCTAGCTGCTTCGGTCAGCCACGTCAGGTTACGGTCTCCGAGCCTAACCACATCTTTTAAAATTCATCACTCGGTCCAAGTCTAATCTGTTCTGTATATTCTTTGGCCCAACCTGTGTTTTCCCTTGCTTTAGGCATTCTGAAACACATACCACACTGCTAATGAATTAGCTGCACACACCCCACAGGTAGGGAGCTACACACAGACTCTGACTCAGCCAAAGTGTATAGGTACTAAAGGTGTCCGTGTTTACACAGGGCACCCAACTAACTGCCCTGCTTGCATAGCTGGCCAGGTGTGTGTGTGTGTGTGTGTGTGTGTGTGTGTGTGTGTGTGTGTGTGTGTGTGTGTGTGTGTGTGTGTGTGTGTGTGTGTGTGTGTGTGTGGCGAGGTGTGTGTGTGTGTGTGTGTGTGTGTGTGTGTGTGTGTGTGTGTGTGTGTGTGTGTGTGTGTGTGTGTGTGTGCGTGCGTGTGTGCGAGCGAGCGTGCGTGCGAGCGAGCGTGTGTGTGCCTGCATACATTTAGGTGTGTGTGTGCTTGTGTAAACACATACAAACCATATATTAACTACCAGTTTGACCTCCCGTGACCCCTCGAAACCTGCCTCTCTTCCCTCCCTTCATCCTGCAATTCCAAGTGTCAATGGTTTCAAGAACAGAAGGGATAGTTGCTAGAAAAATTCAAAAAAGTACTCGACTATAAGAGCGACATAGACAACTCCCAAAACACAAGTATCAGCAAACACCCAGTTAGATGTAGATCATAGTGGCAACTAGAGCCAGCGATCAGAAGAGAACCTAAGGTAACCTAAGGTAATTCCTACTCTTGTTCACAATTTTAACAATGTTATGTGATGTAAGCATCTCTGTCCTCGTCTACCGTGCCTGCCTCTGTATGAGACACCTTTTGATTCCTTCATTCCTCCTCAACAATCAGAGCATCTCTTCCCCGATCGGACTCGGGTGAGCAGAGAAGGAGGGGGCGCTTAGGGGATTGTTTAGTTTCTTGCTCTCTTCTACTCTCGCTGTACAACTCTCAAACCATACCTACAACAGCTTTAACACATGAGAGCGCAGGCATGAGTCGGCTGAGGTTGGAACTGCAGATATACATATACATATAGTGACAAAGTATCCAGGTTTTACCCTTTGGACAATACGCTACTATGGAAATCACTGCGCACCGGATGCCTGCTCCTACGTACACATTCACCTTTTTCATCCTCTGCACTCGGGGCGTTGCAACACACAAATGAAAGGCGGCCAAACAAATCCGCACACATGATCCTCCTGTCTGCGCGCGAGAGTGCTATTGAGCACATCAAAAAAAAAAAAAAAGCCTTGAAAATCGGCCGCAAATACCTCCAGTCAGGAGTTTGACGGAGGGAAGCTGTGGTTTGGATACTCGGCAATGAGAAATGTGTCACGGGCGGCGGCCAAGGTGCACACGGCCCTCTGACAGCCGCTCGCTGTATTAGTGGCCTGGGATACGGCTCCATTCACTGCAAACAAGTCATTCCACTGGTCCGCATAGCGGGCCATGACGCGCACACATGTGTGTGTGGCTAGGCTCAGGGCAGCCCAAACACATGGCGGGGTAAACAGCTCGGAGGTTATGAGCTGTTGTCAACCAACGCGGTGCTGTTACTCATCACCGCATACCGGCGCGGTGGCCAAAAGTCGAGTCAACACACAAGCGGTAACTAAAACAACTGATTATCTCAATTTATGCGTGTGTGTGTCTGTGTCTGTGTCTGTGTGTGTGTGTGTGTGTGTGTGTGTGTGTGCGTGCGTGTGCGTGCATGTGTGTGTGTGTGTGTGATGTGTCTGTGTGTGTGTGTGTGTGTGTGTGCGTGCGTGCGTGCGTGTGCGTGCATGTGTCTGTTTGTGATTGCATCTCGTGTTGACTATTACTTTACATTCTTTTGTACCTTTTTAACTATTTAACTAGAATGCCTCTCCAACAATGAGCATGCACGTGGCCTCTCTCTGTCTGCTGCTGTGTAATCTAGAGGAGAGAGCAGCCGTCACAGGCCATCATTAACCTTCACACACACACACACACACACACACACACCTACACACACACACACACATACAATTACACAAAGACACAAACCGCAAAAGCACATTGCAGCCCTAACACACCCACACTTATACCCACCGGCACACAAACATACACACACATACCTATAAATACACATTACCATTTATACAGGCTAGTATCTATTCATGGCAGTATCGTGTTAGGATCAGGGTCTTCCACTCCCAAAGGATCGATCAGCTTTGTCCGGTGGGGACCTTGCCTATACTCCACCTGCTCCTAAAAAGACATGTGCTGGTATTCCCTCTACATCCCTTTGGATAAAAGCATCAGTCAGAACATCAAATAGTAAAACACTAACTTACTGTAAGAGTCAACACACAATCACACACGCACAAGTCCAAATGAGACTCCCACGTGATGGGCGCACAAGCACAGCAACACAAGACCTGCCAATTCTAGACGGACTCGTGCCAGGCCCCCTCTATGATGCCCTCTGAACGCACACACGTACACACAAGCGCACACACGCGCACACTTCCAGCCTGACTGCGCCCCGGGCCACCATGACACCCCCCCGCCCCCCCACCACCACCACCACCACGACCGGCGCGGCGCTCCAGAGACTCACCGCCGCCCGCTGGAAGGCCCCCTTGGTGTAGGTGCCGCCGCCACGGTAGCTGATGCCCGGGATCTCGCGGTTGAAAAGCGAGCACTTGTGCATGTGGGGCGCCGGCGCCGAGATGTGGTCCACGCGCGTCACCACGTGGCTCTTGGACGAGAAGGTGACGATGGCCACGCGCGTGTGCTCGGGCGCCACGGGGAAGTCGGCCAGCGTCTTGCGCACGAAGCGCAGCTCGCTGCGGAAGTTGCCGGCGCCCACGCTCGACGACTCGTCCACCAGGAACACGGCGTCCAGCCGGGCGCTCTTCTCGCGCAGCTCCCGCAGGTTCCTCTTGAACGCCAGGCCCAGCCGCTCCACTTTGCTCTCGGCGCTCGCCGACAGGTTGCCCGGCCGCGCCGCCGCCGCCGCGTCGGCCTCCGACACCGCCGCTCTGGTGGTCGAGGAGGAGGAGGAGGAGGAGGCGGAGGAGGATGGGCGTCTGGTCCGGACCGGCTGCGGCCGGGGGGGTAGCGCGGGGCCGGGTAGGGGCTGCGGCTGCTGGAGGCTCCATGCGTCCAGGCAGAACAGGAGGAGCAGGACGCCGCAGGTCTGCGGGGAAGGCATGGCGTCGGAGGAAAAAGAGCGCGCACAAGCAGACCACGGGGGTGTGGTGGGGCCGTGGGGCGGGCGGGAGAGTTTGTTGCGGGACTCTAGCGGGGTTCAATAAATTACGGCTTCGCGAACGGTTTGTGAGTTCTCTCTCTCGGCGCGGCGGGGGAATAGGTGCTAGACTTCCGTCGGAGACCGGGCGCGTAAGAAGTAGGCGATCCGCAAGAAAGTTCCTCAAAAGCATTGTGGGGTGGTGGTGGTGGGGGGGGGTGAGGGGGTTGTAGGAGGGGGTGCAGGAGGGTGCAGGTGGTGAGGGGGGGGGGGGGGGTGGGGGAGGGAGTGGTAGATAGAGGGTTTCCTTAATCCCTTATCCAAACGTGTTGTTGTCCTTCTGCAGAGTCTCCCACACCCCTATCTCGCTCTCTCTCCCTCTCTGTTCCTCTAGGGTCTCTTCCCTTCCGCTCGCTGGAGGAAACGTGCTTGGTGTTGTGGTGGCGGGGGGGGGGGGGGGCGGGGGGAGGGAGGAGGGAGGTAGAGTGGTGCGGGGGGTCTCCCCAGGGTGTCTCCTCTCCTTCTTCTCCAGTCCAACAGCTCGGGCTCCCGTCTGCACACCTCTCTTACAAAGTCAAAAATGAAAACTGTTTCCAAGTTTGTGTGTGTGTGTGTGGCCGGCCTATCTTGCGCAGTTTTCTTTCCCTGTATGTCTATTTCTGGCGGACTGTCAGTCTGTCTGTCAGTCACGCCGTTCGGTCCATGGAAGTGTGGGTGTGTGTGTGTGTGTGTGTGTGTGTGCGTGTGTGTTCCACGGGGCTAAGACTGAAACCTGAGGCTCTTCTCTGCTTTTCCCTTAGTGTCCTCTCTCTCTTTCTCTCTCTCTCTGTCTGTCCCTACCTCTCTCTCTCTCTCTCTCTCTCTCTTGCTGTCCGTCTTCCCAGCTGTCTGCACTTGAGGCTCCTGCGCTGGTGGTGTGTGTGACCCAACTGCCTGCCTGCTCCTCCCACCAACGGCCCCAGCTCAGAATGCCTCCTCCCTTCTCCTCCTCCTCCTCTCCGGACTGCTTAAAGAGAGGGGGGAGGAGAAAGTTCCCGGTGAGAGAGTGTGTGTGTGTGTGTGTGTGTGTGTGTGTGTGTGTGTGTGTGTGTGTGTGTGTGTGTGTGTGTGTGTGTGTGTGTGTGTGTGTGTGTGTGTGAAAGAGGGAGAGAAAAAGGATGGGGGGAGGGAGCTCTCCTCCCACCTTCTTGCTCTCCCTTTCACAGAAACAGTGTCACTTTCTCAACCTTTATTTCATCTCTACCTCTCGCCATCTCCGTCTGGGTTTACCTTACAATCACTTCTCCTTGACCCCCTAACCATCTCTCTCTCTCTCTCTCTCTCTCTCTCTCTCTCTCTCTCTCTCTCTCTCTCTCTCTCTGATCCTGTCCGCCTGTCAACGTGCCCAAGGAAAACAGCAGCACAGTGCACGTTGATCACAGCCACATGTCCCTG
>OLKM01001020.1:0-37003 GCA_900291075.1 Melanogrammus aeglefinus | reverse complement strand
TGATGGTCATGTTTTACCGCACTGATAAAGCCTGAAAGAAACGGTCGACTCAGGGCCAGCCGCCCAGCGATCTGATGGTATCTGGTGCTCCGAAATGCACTCCACCTGTATCCTTTATCTGGGAAGCTGTTGCCCAACCATATGTTACGATCTCCTTCAAAGAGCCCGACTGGAGAGTATACAAGGGTGTGTGTATGTGTGTGTGTGTGTGTGTGTGTGTGTGTGTGTGTGTGTGTGTGTGTGTGTGTGTGTGTGTGTGTGTGTGTGTGTGTGTGTGTGTGTGTGTGTTTAGAGTGTTTGTGCTATTGTGTTGTGTGGTGTTGTGGTGTGCTGTGTGTGGTTGGTGTGTGTTGTGTGTGGTGTGGGTTGTGTGTGTGTGTGTGTGTGTGTGGTGTTGTGTGTTGTTTTAGTGTTTGTGTATGTGTGTGTGTGTGTGTGTGTGTGTGTGTGCGCGCGCGTGTGTGTGGATGGGCTTGAATGTTTGTGTGTGTGTGTGTTTATTGTTTGTGTGTGTGTGTGTGTGTGTGTGTGTGTGTGTGTGTGTGTGTGTGTGTGTGTGTGTGTGTGTGTGTGTGTGTGTGTGTGTGTGTGCTTCCGTGAGTGTGTTAGATATATTCACCTTGTTCAGCCCATACTACTTAATGATGTCATTTATCTTTCAATCTGTCTTCATAAACAGCTGAATCAAGTTACTGAGGGCATTTTGTGTATAATTTCAATGATTTCATTAATTGTTGATTTCATTGATCTAATTTGTCATATTTAGTTATTTGTGGCTAGCAAAAATCGAATCACACAATTCACAACTGGACAGAGAACAACAAAAACATTGTGTTGAACATAACCATGCTAATAAGATTATTTTCTTCAAAGAATCCAAAAATTTATCTCTGTGGGTTGTCTTTATTTTTTAATCAATGCTTTCCGCTGTGGTTCACCTCAAAGCTAATCAGGGAGACAATAGCAGATAAAGGCCCATTTATAATGCAGTCAGAGACTGTCAGTGGTTACGCTAAAACGTTCTCCACTTGAGGTTTTCATCAGGATTTGTAGGGAAAATACAATCAATTAAATTACAGAAACAAAGGGATGGGTTGTGCTCAGAGTAACGGTGATAGTTGTTCTGTTAATGGGGACATGTTTCGTTTCATCACTGGAAGCCAACTTAATCTATCAAATCAATGAAGCATCGATCAATCCTGATGAAGGACCAACTTCCCCCATTTGTGAAGGGACATTTGTTAAGCACCCCAACAATGATTGAACAATTCCTGTTCAATAGTGTAAACAGTGATAGGAAGTGGAATTGAACAGAATGTGGTGCCTAATCAATTTGACGTGTGTCAACAGACGTCAAAGTTCATGTCTCCTGTGCTGATTCGTCCAAAATAGTTGGTGTTCATTTGGCATAAATGTTCTGATGTCGCCCCCCCCCCCCCCCAGATCCATGCCCATTCATTGTTTGTTTGTTTGTTTACTTCCTTCCTTTTTCTTGACCACCTTTCACCCCAAAGAGTAGTCCAATGCATTGGCATAAGCAAGGACTTCTCATACAGTGGCGGACAGGTCTCCCTAATAACACCACAGTATCGGTTAATCCGGTGGTAGTCAACGACGTAGTCGTGCCATCTCAGTTGGAGCCCTGGCTCCTCGACCTTCAGTAGGAGCCTTTATACCCCAACCCAATGAAGGGGGGGGGGGGGGGGGGCAAGAAAAGGCACACACAGACACAGGGCAGTTAGAGAAAATGGAATTTGAAAATATAATTTTCCCATTACACTCACGTCATGTAGTGCTTTTAAACTCCTGCAACGTGTGGAGGTTGAAAAGGCGAGAGCTTGATGTCAAAGAACGGAAATCCCAAGTGGGCCCGTTCTATGAATTAAAAATGTCTTCCACTGTGTGGGATACCGTGAACACCCTCACAATAAGGGCACACTCATAGCCCAACGACCAATGTATGCATGTCCATCGAACGGTGCATTAACCGCACTAAAGAGCACTCTCTTCCTTCTGCCCTGCTGAGTTGTTGGCATTTCTTATGGGGCTGGCTAATGGCTGCCTAGCTTGAGCTTTACTCAGCCGATATTTCCTATTTCACCTGGTGGATAACATTCACATTCAAATAAGGCTGTAAAGTAATCTCAAGTGTCAACGTATGATAATTACGAAGAATTGATTAATATAACGTGGTACAATTCTTGACCGTAGGTTGCGGATACCTTGTCATTCTGTCCTCTCAGCAGACCACAGATCACCATAGCTGTGATTGCATAACTACAGGCTCACTAGTGGTTCACTGTGGGAAACCAACTAAAGTGAACTTGTTTGTGCATGACCCAGAAGTATAATAATGTAAATAATATAATGAAAAAATAACAAACACACAGTAATGTTGGACGTTTAGCACCGTCAACATCGCTACAAAGGACTTTAAGAAAAATTCCTTTCCAGGACCTGCAATGTGACCTGCTCTATACAAAGAAGATTCTCTTGTTTTTAACCAAGAGGAATTCCTTGTCGCCATTAATGACTGATTCTAATGAGATGACACGATAGTGTCAGAAGTAGTGACACATTGTAATACATATTTGGTCGCTGGCAGAAACATACAGTAGTGCATCGGTCAGACACTGATCTCCCTACTCAGCCACTGAGTGACATCTGTTTAAATAATTACTACAATTCGACAGCTGTACGCCTACTGATAAACATCACATAGTGATATGTGTGTGTGCGTGTGACACTGTGTGTGTCCGTTTGTGTGTGTGTGTGTGTGTGTGTGTGTGTGTGTGTGTGTGTGTGTGTGTGTGTGTGTGTGTGTGTGTGTGTGTGTGTGTGTGTGTGTGTGTGTGTGTGTGTGTGTGTGTGTGCGCGCGCGCGCGCAGTTTTCAGTAAAGGAAGAGGAAAGAGGAAGGTGAAAGCAGATAGTGTGCAAACGGAGAGAGAGGAGATTTTTAAATCTGAAGAGCACAAACAACAATAGGGAGGGAAAAAACGAGGCGGACGGAGAGCCAATCAGGGTCCATCGGAAGACAATGTCAACGAAGTGCATACACAAGAATATGTTAATTCGTTCACAGCTGATCGCTTGAGAAACACCTGGGTCGAAACTGTGAACGAAAACAAGCATCAGAAGTGAAGAGTGAAAAAGTGGGAGGTGTTCGCGGTGACGCGCGCTTGCTGGGGGGCGGGTCTACTGTAGATGGAACATAGGCCTGCTATATTTACTGTGATACATTGTGTCTCCTCCGAGTAAACCCGCAACGCTCTCGGATGTAACCTACACACGGAACAGAAGCAAAAAAAAAAAAAAAACATAGCTCACAACTCCAGTGAGGCTATAGCTGCTCACCGTTGCCGTGTGCCCCTTTGGGCAGTGTTTTTTTTGCTGACGTACAGAGGATGCTCGGGTATTTCAAACTCACACCTGGAAAAAGGAAAAAGTAGTCTTTTTTTTTTTTTTTTTTGGTTTACATCCGAAGTAGAGCCTGTTTGAAGGCACACATCGACATCGCAGGAATCCTTTGATCGGATATGCGAATTCTGCACACTACATTGACTTGATCGGTCCACATTTTGGACCACCTGTGACACTGGGGAGAACCGAATAGTTCACTCTAAGCTCATCATCACACACGTGTTTTTGTTTTGTTTCGTTTTACAACCGAAAGGACATTTCTGGGGCATCGTGTATGACACAAAAACTATTTTGAAGGCCTTTTTGCACGCCTGCATTTGATATCGTTGACCTTTGCAAGAAAAAGTGCACCAAGGGACACTTGCATCACTGCAGGTTAACTGATAACCACAGCATCAATAAACCTAATCACGTTGGAGAGAACGTGTGCCGCACGTGTCTCCGCGTATCTAGACAGGTCAGGTCCGCCTCGCTGCTCTGATCTGATCTGAGAGCAGTTCAGCAGACGAAGGCGTGCGGGGGACAAAAGCTTCAAGTGCCGTGTGGAAACACCAACCCGGGTGAAGCCAACGACCGAAACGCACGACCATGACGGACGGCCCGAGGCAAAGGGGCAGCGCGTCCGGCTCCAGCGGGGATGCTGCGGCACCTGGAGCCGCGAAAGATGGAGGCGGTGGAGTGGCTCTAAAGAAGGAGATCGGACTGGTTAGCGCCTGTGGCATCATTGTCGGTAAGTGTCTCTTGATCGCCTGCCGTCTCTCGCTTGTGAATTCACTCACTTTACCTTTTTTTAATTTTTTTTTTTTTTTAAAACGAGTGCACTTTGAGGGAGCCTAACAAGCCTAGAATCGGCTTTTTGGGGGTTATATTCAGCCAGAAAGTATGAATTTAGTCCTCTTTATTTGATTGATAGGTATTAAGAGCAAGCTCCTCATTTTCTTGTAAACAGACACTATTTAAACAACACTCCTTCCTTGATAACAGTCAGTAGGAACAGTGTTATATCATGTTGATATGGAACCGAGGGTCATTTCTAAAGCTTCTTCTGCATGACTGTTGAGGCACTAAACATCAGGACAGATAATACTCTTGAGTTATAAAAAAATTACAGAATCGCCGTTGAATTCAGATCGTATATAGGTCAATGAGATCTGATAAAGTTTTAACGACGCAAATGATGAGATTATGGAGGAGTGAGGGCCATTGCTTGTAATTGAATCCAAAGATCAAATACTATATCGGGAGATAAGGGTTGTTACAACTGAAGTGAATGAATAGAGCAACCCATGGGCACGTGCACACACACACAGACACACACACACACACACACACACACACACACACACACACACACACACACACACACACACACACACACACACACACACACACACACACACACACACACACACACACACACACACACACACACACACACACACACACACACACACGCACACACAAATGCATATCACACACACACACACACACAGGTGGTTGTCTATGCAAGACGGTGTCCTTGTCTTGACCTTGGTACCGTGCAAGGAGGGCAGGATGACGCACTGGTGCGTTTCCACGGTAACCAGGGAAAGGAAGAAAGGCCTAGGGTTTCACGTGAATGTGAACGCAAGAGTGAGGGAAGCTGCAAAAGAGGTTGTGCATGTGTTAGTATGTGTGTGTGTGTGTGTGTGTGTGTGTGTGTGTGTGTGTGTGTGTGTGTGTGTGTGTGTGTGTGTGTGTGTGTGTGTGTGTGTGTGTGTGTGTGTGTATTTTTTTTTTTTTTAAAAAAGGATAAAAACACAAATATTTGTCTCTGACAGGACGCATTGGCCTGACATGGGTTGCATCACCCGTTCACTCCAGCATCCCCTTCTGGTGCCTTTGCCGATAAAGAGACTCTTCCCATAGCACCATACTGACACAAGGCCTGTTATCTGGCTATCAGACAGCATTAGCAAACGTCCTAGCTAACATGCTAGCCCCAGGCCCCTAGCATGAATTATGTATTTTAGTTTAATTAAAAGATTGTGATTGTGCCATTTCCAGTACAAACTGTCGGATAAGTAGGCGCTGAAGAGGTAGGAAGTAGAGCAGCTTTGACTACACGTAAACAGCGCGTGTATTGTACAGTGATTCCCCTGGTGGCCCATCGCTCTCTCGAGGGGTCACGTGCAGGGACTCAGCTCAGCTCTGAGCCTCCTTCCACTTCATTAAACACTTGAATAAACCATGAGGCTTTTGCCTCTAATGGTTGATTTAGTGAAATGCACAAATCTGAGGAAGAAAAAATATGCTGAATCACAAAGAAAAATGTAAATCTGAATTGAGAAATCTGTTAATTTTAAATGTTTTTTTTGTTAATGAAGAGGACTTGTGTCCGGTAACTTTCTGATGAATTGACCTATTCATAATGGGACTCAGTGAGTAGACGACTGGCTGCAAAGGTTTGGGGGTCTTAAACCAGTTCACCCATTCGCCCCAGTTCGCCCTCCCATTGCTTTTCTCTCATGTGACATCAGCTGACTGGTCGCAACCGCCTCGCTGATCCTTTGTTCAGACATGTATATCCCTGAGACCATCCTAGGGGTCTATGCCCTCTTTATAGTGCCCTGGAAAAAAAAATGTAATACCCACTTACACACACACGTTCCCACAAGCGCACATCCACACACAAGGGAAAGGATTTGGGATTAGAACTGAACTTTTGGCCATTTCGATAATGTTAGCCGTGGTTATGCACTGGCCTGAGCTCCACACCACAGTGTTGAGACAGGGCTGCACTGAGAATCCCTTCTGTTGATGGGACCCCTTCTCTCCTTCTTTAATTTCATCTCTTTCCTCTCCATCTCTTGCTCTATGGCTGAAGCCCCCCACCTTCTCTCTCTCTCTCTCTCTCTCTCTCTCTCTCTCTCTCTCTCTCTCTCCTCTCTCTCTCTCTCTCTCTCTCTCTCTCTCTCTCTCTCTCTCTCTCTCTCACCCATCTCTCTCTATTCCTCTCTTTCTCCCCTGATTTATCTTTCTTTCTCTCTCTCTCTCCTCTCCTCTCACTTACTTCACTTCTACAAACACACACACACACACATAGCAAACTAACACACACAAACACACACACACACACACACACACACACACACACACACACACACACACACACACACACACACACACACACACACACACACACACACACACACACACACACACACACACACACACACACACACACACACACGAGAGCGGTTAAGCCCTTGTTTGCGTTGCTGGAGACCCAGTAACGCCAAAAAGTGGACCTCTTTGTCTTAAAGGGACATATTATACCACCAGGTTTGACTGTGATTAGCCATTACAAGCAGGTTTGAAAATGTGCAGCTTCTGACATTACAGGTGGGCGTGTCCATGTGTGCTGGATAGATCAGTCTACCAGCCTACCCAGTGGACTGTAGCAAGTTTTGCTCATCTATCTGTCATACATCTGGGTGGACACGCTCGCCTGTGATTGTAACGGCTAATCACACATCATACCACACTGGTGGTATGATATGTACCCTTTAATTCGGTCTCTCTGAGAGAAGGGTGACATGATAGTGGGGTGTGAGACAGGTAATAGTGTGAGAAGGAGTTGTGAGACATGTTATAGTGAGACAGTGTGGTGAGACAGGCCTGCGGCTGGAATTAGACATAAAGGGAAGAGAAAGAGATGAGACAACAAACCTACCAGTTACACCATAGTCAGCACGTCACACTCACACACACACACACACACACACACACACACACACACACACACACACACACACACACACACACACGCGCTTGTCTATCTGCACATATTCAAGTATGAACCACAAAAAGAAACACAAGGTGTCCCTTGCCTCCTTTGACAAAGTGGACAGAACTTTGAAGATCCCCAGAGGCCTCAGAAGTCTAAGTTCACAAACCAAGGACCAAGTTGCAGGCCGACCTCTTAAAGCGTTGAGAGTTGCCAATGGTTGATCTCACCTCTCAATGTCCACCTTTGCATCAATGTTTGATTTAATACATAATTAACTTACCGTCACATAGTGGTAATAAAAAGTAATGGGCAGTCAGATAATTAAACTGAATGTTAATGTACTCTAATTCCACAAATGCCTCAGATGTGTGCATACAATTAATTTCCCTCCTGCCTCAAATAAAACAATGGCCCTATGGCCCCCCCTCCGTCCATGCATTTATATCACTGAGTTAGCTTAGTTGTCAACATGCGACCTTCGACCCCAAACGGTCAAAGCTTATCCACTTATCCACGGTTGACTCAGCCAACCAGAACTGATTCAGGCCTCCCAACCTTTCACCCGGAAAGTCTGCTTATAGATCCTGTCAACGAATCATATCCCCTCTGTTCTGAACCTCTCTCAACCCTTTGTCTCTCACTCTGTCATTGTCTCTCTCTCTCTCTCGCTCTCTGTCTCTCTCTGAGTCCCCCTCTCTCTCTCTCTCTCTCTCTCTCTCTCTCTCTCTCTCTCTCTCTCTCTCTCTCTCTCTCTCTCTCTCTCTCTCTCTCTCTCTCTCTCTCTCTCTCTCTCTCTCTCTCTCACGCCTTCCAGGTCTGTATGCTCAACTCTGTGCTGAGTCAGCACTTCCACATGATTCATCTCTGTCTGCTCGTCTGCGGCGGTCTGGCTACTGTTCACATGACCATGTCTCTTTGGATGTCTCTCTCTCTCTCTCTCTCTCTCTCTCTCTCTCTCTCTCTCTCTCTCTCTCTCTCTCTCTCTCTCTCTCTCTCTCTCTCTCTCTCTCTCTCTCTCTCTCTCTCTCTCTCTCTGTACCGCACATCCTGTTTGTCAGACATCCTACTACGACGCTCACAATCACACTCTGCTGCAGCAATTCCTTTATGAGATGGGGTCAGGCGGAGGCCGGATTCTAAACGCAAACAAGCGCACATAGTTGTAGAATATCTTTATTTAATGTACACATACACCAGTCTCCTTGCTGGAGACACAGTTCCACAGAGCCTTTTGACAGAATGGTCCTTTCATTGAAGTGAAGTAATTCAGTTTCTCCGTCTCATGCTTTATGTAAAAAAAAACACCTCAACGCAAAAAAGCTGAATGCTAAAATGCTAAAACATGAAAAAATGAAACAACATATTGATTTCTTTCATTACAACTCCGAGTGCCATGCATACTTTGTATGTGTCCGCATGAGTCAACCTTCGGCGATGTTTGCCGTTTTGTGTGATTCTAAGCGCCTCCCCCTCTTCCTTCCCCTGTCCCCCAGGTAACATCATCGGCTCGGGCATCTTCGTGAGCCCCAAGGGCGTGATGGAGAACGCCAGCTCGGTGGGGCTGGCCCTGATCGTATGGATCGTCACCGGGGTCATCACCGCCATCGGAGCGCTGTGCTACGCCGAGCTGGGCGTCACCATCCCCAAGTCGGGCGGAGACTACGCCTACGTCAAGGACATCTTCGGGGGTCTGGCCGGGTAAGCTGACGTCGTCGCTGAGAGGGCTGCGCTATACCGTTGAGCGGCGAAGAGATTTGTCTTGTTTGTTTGTGGCGCTTTCCAAATTCTGTGTGATGTGTTTGCGCCCTGTTGAGGAGTGTTTTGAGTTGTGTTCCCGATGACACACATTAGTTTGAGAAAACACTGTTTGAGTTAGCGTTCTAAGAAGCAGTTTGTCTAACCTGAAGAGCTTCCTGGTTAAAAATGTACATAGAAGGTGTGCCGGGCAGTTGAAGTCAATTAAACAAGAGTTTTAGAGATCGTGCCAGCATGTTTGGATTCTCCACTCGATCCGTCGTCCGAGGTCGGTGGACATTTTGTCTGTGTAATGCACAGCCAGCTCTTTCATTCAGAGTAAAGAATTTAGCACCCGGAAATTACTCAACCGCTGTTGTAGACCATTGTTTCTAAAAAAACGATCACAGGATTACGTCTTACTATCAGGGTATTTTGCGAGAGTGGAAGCCAAGCAGACAACAACACCCAATGATTGTTGTTTTTTCAATTCCCTTTGTAGCTATCAATACACACATCAATGAAGTTTTACCAAGAAAACCGCTTTGTAGTGTGAGGCCTCGGAGTCTTAGTTTGAAGTGCTGGGGAGACTCAGTGCCCAGTGCCCAGGATAAATAAGCTGGCTTCAAGGGAGCCATTGTTTTATTTGGCTGGTCCCCATTATGTAGGTGTTTTCGTGTGTGTGTGTGTGTGTGTGTGTGTGTGTGTGTGTGTGTGTGTGTGTGTGTGTGTGTGTGTGTGTGTGTGTGTGTGTGTGTGTGTGTGTGTGTGTGTGTGTGTGTGTGTGTGTGTGTGTGTGTGTGTGCGTGTGTGTGCGTGTGTGTGTGTGTATGTGTGTCCCTACATGTATGTGTTTTTGTGTTTGTGTGTCTTCTACACATTGTTGTTACTATGTCCTTTAGATCCAAAGTTCCGAACTGTAGGTTGTTATGCGCGCGGTTGTGCGTGTGTGTGTGTGTGTGTGCACCTGTGTGTGTGTATGCATCTCTCACTCTTCGTACAGCGAAACCCACCAGTTCCACAGCATTCACATACTAACCCACATTCCTCTCTGAAATAATCCTGTTAGAGAAGGAGAGCGGGCGGTGAACTGTGTGTTACAGTCGGCCCATAAGCTTACAAAGAATTTGTGTCAAAATGAATGGAAAAAAAAACACACAACAAAAGAAAAATGCATGTTTGACTGGTTTTAGCGCTGCAGTCGGCCAAACCTTAGCTGAGCCAGGACCCCTGCCTGCCCTGGATTATCCTACCAACCATGTCGTCTTTGTTGGCTTTATTCACCTTCTGGCTGTCTTGGTTCCAAATGCTAGCAACCAGCTAGTGTTTAGAACCAAGATTGAACCAGGATGGAACCAAGATGGCGGCTAGGTGAATAATGCCCATGTTTCAGCTGTCGATGTGCAGGGCAGGTACATTGGAGTCACAGATAGGCGACTGTATAACACCGGGAAAGGTTAAACAAGACCAGTATCAATCCGCCTCATGTTAACTGCCAGCATAGCTTCTCAATGTTGTGATAGGGTTAAACAGGCAACCCCGATTTGATATTTCTAGCATGGTTAAGCTAAGCGCTACTAGTTGGATGACTGACAGTTTGATGAATGTCTCTCCTCTCTATCTCGTACGGTCCATCTGTCTCTGAGAGTGCTCGCAGCTGCGCTCCGAATGACTGTGTCAACATTGATTCGGGGCCGTTTCTGCTCTCCTTCAAAGGCCGCTGTCGAAGATGGTCCACACAACTTAGATGGTCGCATGGTGTATTTGTCACCCGTGGCGAGAATGATGAAAGTCTTAGGGTCGGGTGTATGTGTTTGTGTGTGTGTGTGTGTGTGTGTGTGTGTGTGTGTGTGTGTGTGTGTGTGTGTGTGTGTGTGTGTGTGTGTGTGTGTGTGTGTGTGTGTGTGAAGGGGGCTGGTCTCCACATCATAACATCCTTTTGAACCACTCTCTCTGTTTGATACCCACTCTCTCTCTCTCTCTCTCTCTCTCTCTCTCTCTCTCTCTCTCTCTCTCTCTCTCTCTCTCTCTCTCTCTCTCTCTCTCTCTCTGTCTAGTACTCCCTAAGTCTCAAACTCTCTCTCCCTCTCTCTCTCTCTCTCTCTCTCTCTCTCTCTCTCTCTCTCTCTCTCTCTCTCTCTCTCTCTCTCTCTCTCTCTCTCTCTCTCTCTCTCTCTCTCTCCCTCTCTATCTCTCTCTCGCTCCCTCCCTCTCCCCCCTCTCTTCATGTTCTCATTCCTCTCATTGTTGTCTACATGTGTGTTAGTACACATGTTGTGTCCTCCAGTGCTCTCATTGTCTCCCCCCCCCCCCCCCCCCCCCTAGGTTCCTGCGGTTGTGGATCGCCGTGCTGGTCATCTACCCCACCAACCAGGCGGTCATCGCCCTCACCTTCTCCAACTATGTCCTGCAGCCTCTCTTCCCCACCTGCTTCCCCCCCGAGAACGGCCTGCGCCTACTGGCCGGCGTCTGCCTCTGTGAGTCGCACACACAAACACACACACACACACACTTATATTGAGACAAACACACGCACACAAACACACACACATACACACGCAAATATTGAGGCAATCCCTCACACACACACAAACACACTCATGTATAGACTCACAATCATCTATGGATACTTGCGCACACAAACACACAAGAATAGATACACACTTATGTATAGACACACACACACACATACACAAACAGTCATCTGTCGACGCACAAACAACAACACACATGTAGTGACACACGCTTATGTATAGCCACACACCTACACACACACTTAGAGACACACGTACATCTACAAACAAACACACACACACACACACACACACACACACACACACACACACACACACACACACACACACACACACACACACACACACACACACACACACAGGTGCCGTTCAACTGCAACCTCTGTGTGGTGAAAGTGAGCGTCCCCTTCTGTTTGCGTAGCCTGAGACAAACACAGGCTTTAAAGAGCAGGTGCAAAGCAGGCGAAGCAGACGCATGTTATTATCCTTTTCCCATCCCAACTATCCTCTTACTTCCCTTTCACGGGTTCCTTCTGGAGCTCTGCTGCTACATAGCACTTGGGTCAGAGGTCAGAGGTCATCGGTAGGGGTGGGGGGGGGGGGGGGGGGGTGAAGAAGTACGGGATGCAGGAAGAAGCGATATGGTAAGAAAACCAGTGTGTAAAGAGGAAGACCGGACAGATGTTGGGCACGCACGGCCTGCTCGGTGGCAAGACTGCAAGGCCCCTCGACAAACATTGCATGTAGCAGCCGAATGCCAGGGACGAGCGAGACACGAGGATGTGGATGCAGGATTGCCACGGCAACGGCATGTTGTCGATGATGGTGAATTCAAGAGAAACAAGCACACTGCCATTTGATGCATAGTTCTGTCTACTATGCACTGCCGTTTGATGTCGTGAAACAACAGGCAAATCAGGGGTACCTCAGAACCCCACTTCTATTATTCTCAGAATTCGTATTTCCCGAGGGCCTGAACATGAGTACAACGCGGGTCATGCTAGCTTTGGAATGTGAGGGAAGCAGCATGTGTGTGTGTGTGGTGTGTTTGTGAAGTGTGAGTGGAAGCAGTGTATGTGTGTGTGTGTGTGTGTGTGTGTTTCTGACAGCGTGGAGCTGGAGGACGTGGTGGGGGGGAATCCCTCTTCCTATCCGTCTTTCTTCTTGTCTTTCTTTGTTTCCGTGCTTCTTAAGATCTCACTCTCCTACTTTCTTTGTTGCCTTTTTAATTCTGCCCTTTACCTCTCTTACCTTTCTTTCTACTTGTCTTTCTTTAGTTTTCTTTCTTTTCTGTATTTCTTGTTTTCTTTCGTTCTTCCTTTCTTTTTATTAACCTTTTTTCTCCCCTTTCCTTCTCTCCTCTCTCTCCCTCGCCTTTCATCCATACGTTAATTAATCCATACTTTAATTCTTTCGTTCATTCTGTTCTTTCCCCCTATCTTTCTTGCTTTCACTGTCAGTCTTTCCTCTCCGCCTGCTCTCTCCCACTGGTCTCTCTCTCTCTCTCCGTTCCTCTCTGCCTGCTCTCTCCCACTGGTCTCTCTCTCTCTCCGTTCCTCTCCCCCTGGTCTCTCTCTCTGTTCCTCTCCCCCTGGTCTCTCTCTCTCTCCGTTCCTCTCCCCCTGGTCTCTCTCTTCCCGTTCCTCTCCCCCTGGTCTCTCTCTTCCGGTCTGGAAGTTCTGGAAGAGGGGCACCCTCGGGAAGGAGTAGGGTACAGGAACTGGACAGGGCTCAGGGACTGGAGTCATCTCAGGGGCTGGAGAGAAATGTGAACCGGATGGCACTCCGAACTCACCACCCCCAATCCGATAGTCCGTAAGGCACCGTCCAACCCGGGCCTTGAAGCAACAGCGCTGCACGTACGCCCCAACACAGCCTCCAACAAAAAGAGCGTCCGCTGGGTCCAATGATGGTCGGATCATTCTGTCACGGTTTGCAGGTAGCAGGCAGGCAGGTAGGACCCAATCGCAGACAGTTCAATAAAAGGAAAATTTATTGACGCAAAAGGCAAGGAACACGGGTGACGCGGGTAACACAGGGAACACACAGGACACAACTCACCACAAACTAAAATGATCTGACCCGCAACAAAGGAAAGACAAGGGCTTAAATACCAAACACACACAGGGCACGCAACGAGTAACAGCTGAAACACATTAGGGGAGGGAGCAGTAATCACACAGGAGGTAAACCTGACATGGGGAGAAACAAGACAGATACCAAAGTAAAACGAGACCATACTCCCCCTGGTCTCTCGCTCCGCTCCCCCCCCCCCCCCCCAGTGTATAGGTTCCAAGTGGTCCAAGTCTTCTTCCAGTAAAGATCAGCTTATTGCCTGCATAGGAGACGTACTGGCTTCCTCTGTTTGCACTCACGGGCATTTGCACACACACTACACTACACTCACGCCTCACACACGCACACACAGAAATACACACATACCTACATATACGCACAAGACGTTAAAGCGCACATCCTTATGCAATGCTTAGCCATGCATGGACACACATAATGGCACATGCACACACACACAAAAAGGTAGACGCACACACACACGCACACACACACACAAGTATACAAGGTCCAAGTGGCCTACACTATGTATAATTCACTGCAAACTGCAGGGCCCAACAGAGGTATATATATGTCTGAAGGGGGAACTTCAGATCGTTATGTCAACTTGACCGATTGGCCAATTAGGGTCTATTTTTGATTGCTGCGTTTTGGCACAAACATTGGCTGTTTAGAGAGAGAGAGACAGAGAGAGAGAGAGAGAGAGAGAGAGAGAGAGAGAGAGAGAGAAGAGAGAGAGAGAGAGAGAGAGAGGGAGAGAGAGAGAGAGAGAGAGAGAGAGAGAGAGAGAGAGAGAGAGAGAGAGAGAGAGAGAGAGAGAGAGAGAGAGAGAGAGAGAGAGAGAGAGAGAGAGAGAATTTTGGTTGTTGTTGTTGTTGTTGTTGTTTTGAGGGTTGGTGGTTCTCTCTTCCACTCAACCCACCTCTAATGGTCGGGGGATTTGTTTTTGTCCCCCTGTATCCGTGCAAGCCTCTGTGTATCATACAAAAACGTCCCCCGAAGCAGATCACTCGTGTGTCACATGCTGCGGTCCGTTAGCCAACAGCTGAGCTAGGGGTAGTGTTTCACAACACCTAAGGAAGGCGCTCCAAGGGTCCAAGATTCTTGACGAGGGGGGGGGGGGGTTCACCCCTGCTCCAGCCGGTCCCAGCCAGCTGACGGGTGAGGGCAGGTTGTGACCCCCACTCATGTTTTGCATCAGCCCTGTCGCTGACTCAGCGTGCTCTGATGTGACCAGGCACCTGCAAGCACACTCGCAGATGCTCATGTGTGTGTGTGTTTGTGTGTGTTTGTGTGTGTGTGTGTGTGTGTGTGTGTGTGTGTGTGTGTGTGTGTGTGTGTGTGTGTGTGTGTGTGTGTGTGTGTGTGTGTGTGTGTGTGTGTGTGTGTGTGTGTGTGTGTTAAGGTGCGACCATGGCTGTGTACTTGCACGTGTGGTTAATTTTACGGCATGCAGTGCATTCATTGTTTCCCGACAGCTCGTAAATATCGGCTGTTAAAAACCTTTTGAACTTCCGATCAATCGTGCAAGAAAAGTGAAAAGGGTTCAAGCCCAACGCCTCGACGCAGCGAGAGTAGAACCGTAGGGCAAAGTTCACCGTGCTTTCACTGTTGATGACATCATCAAAGAGCAGCCCTTGATCTTGACCGCCCGAGAGCAAGACTCAGGTGCAGGTGAGACCGCCAGATGCATCATGGGACGGTCCCTGCATTTCTCACAAGCTTTCTTTGGAACAGCTGATAGTCCTAATCGGCGGATATCAGCTCTTATCACCGGCAACGGTCTCTCTAATCTCTGACACGTTGGTTTTTACGGCGGTTGCAACGCCGCACAGAGACATTGACCCTCGGGGGGGGAGCAGGGAACCAAGCCAGCGCGGTTTCAGCTGACGTCGGCCGTCTCCGCTCTGTTCATTGTGTCTTGAAGGAGTGGAAGATGCCATAAAGGGATCACGTGCAGGGTAGTGAAACCGCTGCGGTGTGCAGTCCCGAGTTCCCTTGGAGGGCACTTCTCCACGTGTCGAGGTCGTGCCACATCAGCTGAATACGATCAGCTGGTGGACGTCCATTGAATTCCAATTCCAATTCAATTCAATACAACTGAACCCACCAATGACCAAGAAACATGTCAACAACAACACGAGTGCCAGTCACGTCCTCATTGAATCAATCGGCAGATCTCTGTGTAACGCTTGACCCTGACTCCCTGTGTCTGTGTGTCTCTGTGTGTTTTTCTCCTCCCTCTTCCAGTGCTGCTCACCTGGGTGAACTGCTACAGCGTGCGCTGGGCCACCAGGGTGCAGGACATGTTCACGGCCGGCAAGCTGCTGGCACTGGCCCTCATCATCATCATGGGCATCGTGCAGATCTGCAAGGGTAGGCCCACTAAAGATGTGTGTGCTTGTGTGTGTGTGTGTGTGTGTGTGTGTGAGTGTGTGTGTGTGTGTGTGCGCATGTGTGTGTGTGTTTGTGTGTGTCTGTATGTGTGTGTGTGTGTGTGTGTGTGTGTGTGTGTGTGTGTGTGTGTGTGTGTGTGTGTGTGTGTGTGTGTGTGTGTGTGTGTGTGTGGTGTGTGTGTGTGTGTATGTGCGCATGTGTGTTTGTGTGTGTCTGTATGTGTGTGTGTGAGTATGTGTGCGTGTTTGTGTATGTGTATCTGTGTGTGAGCGTTTGTGCGTGTGTGTGTGTGTGTGTGTGTGTGTGTGTGTGTGTGTGCGTGCGTGCGTGCATGCGTGTGTCTGCATGTGGCGTGCAAGCTAATTTAATGATGTCCACCACTCTTTCCTCAACCATTTGACGATTGAACTATCGGCGAGATAGTTATAGAGAACACAATGCCGGCCGTCCTTCAGCAAACACAAGCAGAAACCGTCCCCGCCACGCACGGCTTTGGCAGCCGCGTCCATGCCATCTGCGTGAGCCATCTGTGGGGGAGAGCTCGAAAATATATACACATGCTCTCTGTGTCGCCGTCACACAGATGCACATTTTTACAGCCGTTGGAGGGCGACATTTTGGGTCAACGGAGGACAGCAGAAAAAAAAAAAAAAAAAAAAGAATCAATGCCACGGAAAAGGGTCAGCGAGTTGGTCTCCTGTCTGGCCAGTTGAGCCCCCCCCCCCCCCCCCCCCCGCCGCCTCCTCCCCGGTTCAAACTCACATCACTAATGTGCCTTTTCATACGAGGGCGTCTCTTGTGGATCATGCAGTCATAACATGGCGGGGGCCCCCCCGATTATTACAGAGGGGAGACAAGTTAATACCGGGTCGAGGGAGACGAGGTAATCTCTCTCTCTCAGGCCCCGGGGCCCTCAGACTCATGATGACGGGGGGGGGGGATGGCTGGGATAGAGGAGCTGGTAGAGGTGGATGAGAGGACAGGGGCCGATCGTTGAGGCGTGGCGTGGAACATAAGAACACAAAACACAGCTAATGTATACACTGCCGCCATAGCAACCGTGCCGCAACAAAAAGGGGGCGCTGGCGGGGATCCAACGGGCGTCTGGCTTCGACGAGGACAGACGCTCTTCCATCGTTTTCTCTACCACACACACACACACACACACACACACACACACACACACACACACACACACACACACACACACACACACACACACACACACACACACACACACACACACACACACACACACAGACTCCCCCTGTCCGCTGAGTTAATGTCCCACGTGCAGAGGGGCAGAAGCGTTTCATTGGACCGTTAAGATGTCACTGATGTGCTTCAACACCTTGGGCAGGTGTAGCCAATCAACACATCCGTTCTGATTGGTTCCCGTACCGGAGCACATGAGGCGGTGGTACGCGTGGCGCTCAATTCGGAATGCATCCCTGTTCCTGATCGATGATGCATTCCGAATCAGGCGTACTTATCGGATTCGGAATGAGGCGACCCTTCGGAATGAGGTTGCCTCTGGTTTCCAATGATGCTGGTTGTGATCCCGGCTCCCCCTGTTCTGACTGGGCTGTTCCCTCCCCCGTCGCCAGGAGAGTACTACTGGCTGGAGCCGGCCAACGCCTTCGAGCCCTTCCAGGAGTACGACGTGGGCCTGATCGCCCTGGCCTTCCTGCAGGGCTCCTTCGCCTACGGGGGCTGGAACTTCCTCAACTATGTGACGGAGGAGCTGGTGGACCCCTACGTGTAAGAGACAGACACGCACACACACACAGACACACACACGCACACAGACACACACACACACAGACACACACACACACACACCGACAGACACACACACACACACATACAAACACACACACACACACTCACACACACAGACACACGCACACACACATACACACAGACAGACACACACACACACATACACACACAGACAGACAGACACACACACACAGACAGACACACACACACACAGACAGACAAACACACACACACACACACACACACACACACACACACACACACACACACACACACACACACACACACACACAGACACACACACACACGCACACACACACACACACACACAGATACACACACACACGCACATACACACATACACACACATTCACACACACAGACAGACACACACACACAGATAGACACACAGACAGACACATAGAAACACAGACGCAGACATGCGCGCAGGCCCGCACGCACGCACACACACAAACACACACACACAAACACACAAAGACACAGACACACAGCCACACAGATACACAGACACACTAAAACACACACACAGCCGCTGACCCTGTTGCCTTACCTTCGCTCACGGCCCTCGCTTGCTTGCCCTTGCTTGTTTCAGGAACCTGCCCCGCGCCATCTTCATCTCCATCCCCCTGGTGACGTTCGTGTACGTCTTCGCAAACATCGCCTACGTGACGGCCATGAGCCCCCAGGAGCTGCTGGCGTCCAACGCCGTTGCCGTGGTGAGTATCTCCGCCCGCCCCCGCCGCTACTGTCGCTCACACCAGAACACGGTTCTCTTTTTCTCTCGGTGGCGCCCTCTAGTGGCCGTATTTGGCCATGCCACCAAATTACACATGGTCAACAACACACATACTGTGGACATCCAGGCTCTGAGAAAACGACTGGGAAAGGCCCTCTCTCTCTCTCTCTCTCTCTCTCTCTCTCTCTCTCTCTCTCTCTCTCTCTCTCTCTCTCTCTCTCTCTCTCTCTCTCTCTCTCTCTCTCTCTCTCTCTCTCTCTCTCTCTCTCTCTCTCTCCTCCGAACCTCTCCCGTGTCGCGTCATCCTGCTCCGCCTCAACGGTGTCTCTGCTCTCCTTCCCCAGACGTTTGGGGAGAAGCTGCTGGGCGTCATGTCGTGGATCATGCCCATCTCCGTGGCTCTGTCCACCTTCGGCGGCGTCAACGGCTCCCTCTTCACCTCCTCACGGTGAGTCCGCGTCGGCCATCTTTGTAGTTCTTCACATTCTTTTCTCTTCTTTTGCGACGTGCAGCGACAGTTCCGCCGCTTAACCCGTGCAATATTGAACCCTCTCTCTCTTTTTTTACCCATCATGCAGTTTGTTCTTCGCCGGCGCCCGGGAAGGTCACCTCCCCCGCCTGTTGGCCATGATCCACGTCAAGCGTTGCACCCCGATCCCAGCGCTGCTTTTCACGGTAAGCACCCACCACCCGACGACCCCCACCCACCTCCAGGGGATCCTACACAAAACGCCAGTCAAGTCAATTTCATTTTTGGAGAGCTCTTAATCGCGGTCATAGTCTCTGAGGGCCCGCCAGGCTGAGGGCTCAGTCCACCCTCCCCTGTTTGTTTAACCTCACCAGTCAGGTCAGTTATTGCAGACGTTTTTCTGCGGCCGTCTCGTAAACTGAAAACGGAAATTAGGCCGGTGTATGTGGAGGAGTTTTTAAGGAGAAGCGCAGGGGTACGGGCGGAGGCATGGTTTCAAGATGCCCCTGCGCGAGCTGCAAAGCCCTGAGACAGACGGGAACCCCCTCCAGGTTAGAGAGGAGAGAGGCCCTTTAAGATCCGTCTCAGTCCCCTGCCCAGACCCCCTTCAGACCAGCAGTATAATGAAAGTGTCCTGAAACTTAACCCTAAAATATGACCAATATCCTTCACTGCCCCGGGACACGTTTCTGTACAAAGGGGTTTCAGTTTTAAAGACGTGGGTGGTTAATGCGTAAATGCATGCATCTTGTTTTCCACAATATTAATTCAGTCCCCGAAGATACTGTCTTCTTTGACATCACTGGGAATCATTTGGTTGAAAGGAAGATCTAGAGACGATGACTTTGTGTCTGCATTCCGTTGGTTGATCAAATCTCTTGAGTTGCTATAATTGGATTTGCGTCCAGTCAGACCAAAACATACACTCAGAACATACACTCTTAACATAGCTTGTGCATGCACACAAGCTATGTTAAGACAAGAGGAATCGCCAATTATGGCAGTTCAAGTGTAAGTGAACCCCCTACGACACTGCGAGATTTAAAAACACGCGTTTTGGTCCGAGAGTTCAAGGAAGGAGGGAAACATGTTATCTTTTTGCTTACGACCTACGGCAACTTTGTGGGACATTTTAGTACCATGGATGCTCAGTGTTATAAGGACTTACGTTATAATAAGTGGCACTGTACAAAAATTACGGTTTTGGGATCACTGCCCCTTTAATTAAAATCCAACTAGTTTATACATGCTACTATCATGCTCCATTTATGCTTCTGCAGACACCGTTCTTGCTTGAAGAAGTAAAACACGAGACCTGATCCGATATTTCTCTCTCTCTCTCTCTCTCTCTCTCTCTCTCTCTCTCTCTCTCTCTCTCTCTCTCTCTCTCTCTCTCTCTCTCTCTCTCTCTCTCTCTCTCTCTCTCTCTCTCTCTCTCTCTCTCTCTGCCTCTTGCTCTTCCAGTGTATCTCCACCTTATTGATGCTGTGCACCAGTGATATGTACACCCTCATCAACTATGTTGGCTTCATCAACTACCTCTTCTATGGAGTCACCGTTGCCGGGCAGATTGTCCTGCGCATCAGGCAGCCCGACCTCCATAGACCAATCAAGGTATGGTTCCAATCAACGTATTCATCCTTAAATGAATGGGAAAAGTCATATCAATCCTCCAACATTTATTTAAGCCTAGCAGTGTTTTACATTCCATATTTTTAATCTGTATTTAATCTCCATCTCCACCTTCCCCCTCTTCCCACCCCACCCTCTCTTCCGTCTCCACCTCAACCTCCATCCTCTCTCCCCCTCCACCCTCTCTCCTGTCCCCTCTCTCCCCCTCTCCCCTCTCCCCCTCCACCCCTCCACCCTCCTCCCCCCTCCACCCTCCCTCCCTCTCCCCCTCCCCCCCCCTCCACCCTCTCCTGTCCCCTCCACACCATCTCCTGTCCCCTCTCTCCACCTCCACCCTCTTTCCCCCTCCACCCTCTCTCCTGTCCCCTCTCTCCACCTCCACCCTCTCTCCCCCTCCACCCTCTCTCCTCCGTCCCCCTCTCTCCTCCCCCCTCTCCCCCTCCACCCTCTCTCCTCCCCCCTCTCCCCCTCCAGATCAGCCTGGTGTGGCCTGTCATCTACCTGCTGTTCTGGGCCTTCCTGCTCATCTTCTCTCTCTACTCTGAGCCCGTGGTGTGTGGCATCGGCCTGGCCATCATGCTGACCGGCGTGCCCGTCTACTTCCTGGGGGTCTACTGGGACAACAAGCCTCAGTGCTTCGACACCTTCGTCGGTATGGCAACGCTTTTACCGCTACATCGTCAGCGACCCTGTGGTTTTTACTTCTTTCTGCATTATGTTCGATACATTAGATTATCAGTGTGACACAAGAGCTAATAAGTCATGTGTCAGTGGTTGTTTTTTTCTAAATGGCCTCACCCTTCTCAAAACCGTTCCTCTGCGGCCCCCTATAGGCAAGATGACGTACGTGGGCCAGAAGTTCTGCATGGTGGTCTACCCGGCCGAGACCAGCTCTGAAGAGGGGGACGAGATGAAGGATGTCAGCTCTCCTCTGGCTAAGGAGGACGGAGAAACGCCCAAGTCTGCGGACTGCTAAAACTACAGAAAATGTACCTCTTCACCCCCAACCCCCAGCTCCAGCTGCCCCCTCCCCTCCCTCCCCCCTCCTCCCCTCCCTCCCCCCTCCTATAGACACTGGCAAACACGTGGGAACGCACTGGATTGCGCGCGTACACTCACACACCCACACAGACACACAGACCCGTATAGATCTGCTCTGAGTTTGATTGGTAGTGATGAAAACTTAACTTAACAGTTTATGCGCTGATTCAGTTCAATGTTGGGCTACTTCGGCTCCGATTTTTCTTTAAGTTTTAACCCTTGTGAGATACTTCACTGTTTGTGCCATGTCATACTGCAAAGGATCATGGGTAGGTCCGTCTGCATTTTTCTAAATTTTTACTCCATCAAGTGTAAAAATGAAGCAGTTTGTGTGAGCGGCTTGCCTCTCAGCTTAACACCCCTTCCTCACACTCCCTTACACTCCTTAAGTATGAGTTGAATTTTTTCTAAAAAAAACTTTATCCAGCTGTACCAGAATGGACAACATCAGTTGTTTTTTTTCTTCTTTTGTATTCTAACCACGTTGTAAATTCATTTATTCAAAATACCAAAGCTGGTTTGTGATTCTCAAGACATTAGATTCTGATCGAGTAATTTCAACTTCATGTACACTAAATGCTTTTTGGTATTTTTGTTGTCTTAAAACATGACTGATTTTTGATCTTTTTTTTTCTTTTTCATATTGGTAATTGTTCAAATTCTGTATATTGCTTGTCTTATTGTTATTTTTATTGTATTGTTATTTTTGTTGAATGCTAATTTTGCTTAGGATATTTTTTCTATTCATCATCAATACTTGTTTTGTTTATTTTCGTGTTAATAAGGTTCCTAAAACCTTTTCTCCCAACTAAACTGTGTACCCGAATGTCATCACAACATTATTATTTCTGATGTCGAGAAGCTAATCATACTGTGTTTTTAAAGACATTTTTAATTCAAGGAAAAACAACTAAACAGTGTTTTTATTTGTACCTCGCCTTGCTTTGGGTATGGTGGATTCTTAGCAAATGGACACTAAAGATGTCATCAACTCAATTAAACAGAACAACTTCTGAAGGCTCGGGCTTCAAGGAAACGTTGTTGGTAAAGAACCATACAAAACACTGAGACACAGGGAACAGCACCAAACAAGACACTAACCATGAAAACTACCTTGACTAGTTGATTCATTAGAATTGGTTAATTAATTAATTGGACCATTAAGAAACAGGGTGTTTCGCTGATCTCTTAAAGCATTGTCTGAATGGTTCAACTTTGTTGGGAAAAAACACACAACAAAGTATTGTTTGTTTGGTGTCTTGATAAAAAATACACCATTTGTGACAAAAGCCCAAACTGGTCCTCTTTCACAGATGTGTAATAGTAAATAGTATAGGTAACTAATGGCTTGCATACAGACCCATTGTAATCAGAATGAGCTACGCCTGTTTGTGATAAAAGCCTATTGGTTTATGTTACTAATCAAAAGTAAAATAATATAACTTTGCAGCAGCTAGTGTCTTTGTGGGGATGTCAGTGGCCTGGTGGTTGGGTGGAGTAAATATGTGGAAACCGTTCTCAACAGTTAAGTGGTGTGAACTGTTGGAACCAAAGAGTGTCGTTTATCACCTATATTTGTCAAGATATGCAACATTCATGGTAGTGTTTCAAAATGTGATATATAAATGTGAATGTATTTTGGTGGGTGGGGGCGGGTGGTGTTGGAGTTCAGGGAGGGGTTAGGGGACCCCGTGGTAAACATGCCGGCATTTATTGAGGGGGTCTTTAACAACACCAGCAGCCTCCTTGACACACATACACACACTTTCTTGCCATTCTCAGGACGTTTCATGCTGTACTTACATCACCTGGCATGTGATGAAACCAAAACTTTCAAACAGAGACTATTAGTTAAGGCGCACACGTTATTTTTCCGAGAATATGTATTGCGTGATCGTTACCGTTCACGCTTGATTATCAACGTTTGGCCAATATTATATCGGCCTATCTCTCGTGGTGAGGTTAAAAGTGTGTCTTAAATGGGTCCTGGACTGTTCCTATATAGTGTATATAATTTACAGGGTAAAAACGCACACACAAATGTCCTGAAAAAGTTTGTTTTTTTTAACAAATCTTGTTGGTCTCTTACAGTATATGCTTTAAATGTGGCCTAATTTAGTAATAATAAAAATATACTTTTTGGTTTATTTACACAATTAGTTGACACGGTGGACAGGGTTGAACATTTTTAAAAATAACACATCTTGCCTTGCATTTTATTAAATATAGGTTTTTAATCAAATAATTTGGTAGATGTACCTCAAATTGACAAATAAGCAGTTTGAGAAGTTTGCTAAATCAAGGGGTGCTATTTCATATTACACAAGAATAAGAAAAGAAAACAAGAAACATGCATCAGTTCATTCCTTTGTAAGCTGTGAGCAGTGTGATGTCATACATGTCCTGTCCACCGTCTTCTCCTTATCATTTTTCAAATCTATGATAACTCAATATAAAAAAACTGAATTGACAGAACTGAATGTTACCTTACACACATTGGTGTAGATAAGGTAGTATGTGTCAATTATATTATAAACAGCAAGATCAGGTTGTATTAACCCGCTGTTCTCCTTCTCTTAAAAAAAAAAGTATATTTTTCTTGTTGGTGTAAAACGTTTTTTAAATATAGATAATAGTGATGTGTGATGAGAATAAACTACATTCTTCAACAGATCGATCGCCTCTTCTTGCATCTGCTTCATCCTTTATAAACATGAAAAAAATATATATTTTTGTTAACTTCCTGTGAATAGAAGCAAAATGGCAATGAGGCAGTTTTATTCGAGGAGAGTTGTAAACACGTCTTTAATCCAGTACAGCGCCACCAAACAGTTTAGATCAAATCTAAGCATTTTCACCCTAGTGTGGTGTGTTTCTGGGCAGAGGGGTGAACAATCAAAACGTATCTGTTGACTTCCACTTATTTTCTTTCCCACACATTGCATTGCTGCCCCAACACCCAGCTCAAAGCGTCAATCCACATCGCTCCATGTACGTAATCCATATTGTGAACAACGTTTGACTGACCTTCTCCCATTGACCTATGGCATCCATTTGTGAGGCACAGCCTGACAAGGGAAAACATGATGTCAAGCATTTACGTCATACATGTGTTAAATGACCATGCCATTCAAGGTGCCTTCATCCATCCATGAAGCAAAATAGGTCATATAAACTATAAACCAATAATAATAAACCAAATATCAACAACGTCAGAAAACCAAAATGTGACTTAAATTACACAAATATAAAATAAACTAGCAGTAATACATACAGGAGGATATCAGTAGGTCATGAATGAAAGAGTGCTAGTCAGAAAACACATCATCATATATTCACTTAAACTGATAGTTACCAATAAAGGGAAGTTTATTGGTAACTATCAGTTTTTTTAAATCCTTAGAAACATACTTTAACTTGCAGACCGAACATTGATCTGACTTTGGTTTGGGATCATTGGAACGCAATGTGTGACGTTTATTTTTCCCCGGTAGAAAACATTCAACATGGGGAGAAGGCAGAACCGCAGAAGAGCATGGCCGTTTTTGATAGAGATGACAACAGAATATTCTCTTCAAGACAGAGAGCGTGCATCTGCTCATAGGCCCGCTACGGGATTCCCTCAACTTCAATAACCATATCAACCGCCTGATCTCTGAACCAAAGCTATAAGTAGCCTTGAGACCAAACAAGGTGAGGTTGCTGCTAGCTTTCTGGGCAGAGTGCAGTGTTTTCGGACTTGTGACTCGAGATTTGAAAGATAACGCGATTTGATGGCCCCCTGCTGACCAAACAAGACGTCTGGTAACACAGTCGCTCATGGCGCCTTCTCTGCAGCCAATCAGCTGAGACATTTGCGGTCGGTATCTTGGCAGGTTGGCTGTGCTGTGGTTACATCGTAGGCTGTAGCCACAGAGGTCTGGCTCCTCCGCGTAGCGCGAGAACAAGGTGGAGGACAGAGCCACCCTGGATTTTATAGTCGGATGCAGTTTTCTCATCATTCCTGAGAAGGGAAAAACCAGTTGTTTAAATAAACTGGAAGAGAGAGAGAGAGAGAGAGAGAGAGAGAGAGAGAGAGAGAGAGAAGAGAGAGAGAGAGAGAGAGAGAGAGAGAGAGAGAGAGAGAGAGAGAGAGAGAGAGAGAGAGAGAGAGAGAGAGAGAGAGAGAGAGAGAGAGAGAGAGACACACACACACACACAATGTCCTTATGGATATGGATACGGTTGATTTTGAGCTCACATTTGTTTGCCGCTGTAGATCAACCTCTGCTGTTGGGGAGGTATACCTTCCTTCTCCTCTACTCTCTCTTTAATTCGCTCTACCTAGGAGCACACAAGTTAAGTCACGTTATATGTGTTATATGATGAATACATTATGGCACCACATCCAATGTTAAGCTTATACACGTATGAGTAGAAAATAAAAAAAAATAGGAGAAATCTTACTTTGTCTGTAGGCTCAATATCAATTTCTATCTCCTTGCCGGTCAGTGTCTGAGAAAGGAACAAATACATTTTGACATTATCGTAATAATTGAGTACTACATTGTTTGGGTCCGATGTTTTTAAGATGATTAAGTTGTGTAAAATATGTAATCGCTTGTCCTTACCTTCACTTTAATTAGCATGCTGACTGATTTTGTTTATAAATCACACTAACACAATAGCGACGTAATAGCTAGTTTAAATGTATATAGTTTATTTTCAATAATGCTATGTCCAGAAAGCGCAGTTCATATTTTGTCTAAGGACTGACCAGTGGTGTTGGGGAGTTCTTTCCTGTGTTAATCAAATATTCTCCCCATCTACGTAGCGTCCTACTAAACGTTCCGCATGCTTCTATTTTTCTGATTTCGCGCTTGAAGCTTCCCGTTGTCGCAGTATTCCAAATTCCAAATTCCAAATTCCTGGAGCTAATTTGACAGACACATTTGAGCGATACCTATAGCTTTGGTGCAATTAACATGCACATTTCCAAACGTTGGAAGGTCATTTGTAGCAGACTTTTAAGGCGTCTGTCCACTGGAAGGCAGAGTCCATTATTTTGTAGTTATTTTTTCTCCCTTGCAACGAAAGCATGTTCTAGAAAAACTACAAAAGAAGATTCCGGTCCGCCACCATGAAGTCTCCCCCTTAAAAAGTCCTGGAGCTAGGCTGAAGCGCTGATTTCAAAGGGAACAATTAATCCGCCCAATACCTAAAGTAAGTAATATACTGGTGCTGGACACCTCAGAATATTATAGTAATAGCGGTTTAAATTGACCTACATTCCAGGTCCTGTATTATATCTGTTGTTGGTTGACATGGTTTGCTGTCATTGTTAACTTTCATTGCGACCGCTCACGGAAGCTAATTCGTTTGACATACATTATTATGGGACCGTATGGACGGATTGAGTCAAAGTGAAGGAATTATTTCGTAAAAGCTGTTTCGTTGGTCAGTGTTACAATTCTAGTTATTACATTCGAGTTAAATGGTTATAACTTTCCTAAAGTGGGCACTTGTAATGGTTACGTAAATTGTCAATGTTTGTTTTCTATAGGGGCCCTGAATGTGACCTGACCTGAAAGCCCTACATTTTGTGTGTTTAGCACGCACATGATACACTTCTCTCCCACGGTTCTGGATGCGTGATATTGTTTCACAAAGTATTACACATTTTTTCGTTATACTTAATCTGTCACCAGAATGCCTCGCATCGAAAATGACGTCAAACTTGACTTCAAAGATGTTCTGCTTAGACCCAAGCGCAGCACTCTCAAGTCGCGGAGTGAGGTAATACTAATCCGGAAGTGTTTTATTTTTTGTTGAGTTTCAATTTGTACAAAACTACAATAACCCTCACCTGCCTTTTACCTTTGCAAGGTTGACCTCATACGGAGTTTCAGCTTCCGAAACTCCAAAGGCAGCTACAGAGGAATCCCTATCATTGCTGCCAACATGGACACCGTGGGGAACTTCGAGATGGCCCTGGCCTTGCACAAGGTGGCCTATAAAAATCAATTCTGAGCAGCAATAGGACAAGATAAGAATTATCTGAAGATTATTTATGTTTGCAGAAACAAGATTTGTAGGAGGGAATAGGTTTTTGAATTAAGGAGTTGGGGTTTGGATGTCAGGGTAAGCAACCTAAAGTTAAGGGGCTAAGGTTATTCATTTATTATTAATATTGATAATCCAGGGCCACTAGGTGAAGAAATATTGTGGAATATTTTAAACCAAAATATGATTATTCTGTAATTAAGTCTTGGTGACCAGCAAATTATCACATGTCCTCTCTCTCTTACTCTCTCAACCGCTCACTATCTCTTCTCATTGCTCCTCTCTCTCTTAGTTCACTCTCTTCACCACGATCCATAAGCACTACTCTGTGGACGACTGGAAGGAGTTTGCCGCTAAGCATCCTGAATGCATTCAGGTACCTTGCTTATACAGTATATCTTTGGAGAAAAGCGCTGTATGTTAGAAGCCCCCACCTCTCCTGGTCATTCTAGTATGGACATACTGTGCAAAAATCTCTCTCATATATATATATATATATATATATATATATATATATATATATATATATATATTCAAAACCTGTGGAAATAGGATAATCCTTTGTCTTGTCTAAGCAACTGTTCAACTGGAAACCCCTAAATTTCTTTGGTTGTTTTTTAATTGAGAAAACGTGTAAGCTGTCACAAACATGAGCGTTCAATAAAGTTGTGTTTTTTTAATTGAATAATGTCTCTGACTCTCCCTCCCTGCCCCTCTCTATCAGAGCGTGGCCGTCAGTACGGGCAGCGGCCACGGCGACTTTGACAGGGTGTCGGCCATCTTGGCGGCGGTGCCCCAGTTGCATTTCATCTGCGTGGACGTGGCAAACGGTTACTCCGAGCACTTTGTCAACTTTGTGAAGGACGTCCGGCAGAAGTTCCCCACACACACCATCATGGTCAGCGACCATCCGTCTTTCGTCAAAGGACAAATCATTCAAAGTCAAATGGAAAACGACAGACGAGACGTGTTCAAAACATCAGCTGGCGCTACCTTGACACTGACGATATATAGTTGCACTGTATGATAAGATAAGACTCATGACTTTAGAAATCCCTGAAGGGAGGTTCTGCGGTTACAGTAGCAAAAACAACCAGAGCAGATAAATAAAATCAATAATAAATAAATAAAGCTAGGAATGGCATGCATGCATGTAGTTCCAAACACCCTTTAACTCTTCTTCGACCTCTCCAGGCAGGGAACGTGGTGACGGGAGAGATGGTGGAGGAGTTGATCCTGGCCGGAGCTGACATCATCAAAGTAGGCATCGGACCAGGTGACCTCCGCATGTCATTCACGCTTCACCCAGAATAGGGAGTCTGATTGGAATGACAACTTATTTGGTTGACTGGGATATAGGAAGTCACACAAAAAGCAAATTTCCCTACAACAGCTGATTTGTTTAGCGACTCTTTTCCATTGAACTCCATCCTGCCTGCATTTTATGTGTTGGTGTCGTCATGTCCTCCTAGTCCATCGACAATTTCAACACCTTTTGCTGAACACTTGAGGAAGGATGACGAATGTTAATACATTGATTGTCTGTGTGTGTGTGCGTTTGCGTGTGTGCGTTTGTGTGTGTGCGTGGGTGTTGCGTTCCACTGTAGGTTCTGTGTGCACCACTCGTAAGAAGACGGGCGTGGGCTACCCGCAGCTGAGCGCGGTCCTGGAGTGTGCGGACGCAGCACACGGCCTCGGTGGACACATCATCTCGGTACGCCATCGCCCCCCGCCGCCAGGAAGAACCCTCCCCCATGTCATTGTCATGAAGCAGATCGGCCGCTGGGAATCTCCCCTTTTTCTAACCACCTCTCATTTGTCCCTTTTTGCTCTCGCTGTACCTCCCTCGTGCAGGACGGGGGGTGCACCTGCCCAGGAGACGTCTCAAAGGCGTTCGGTGAGTTTTGTTTAACGGCTGTTTCAAGGTGAATAAAAGGACACGGGTCGGGGTGCCGCGGTGGACTCCATTTCCCTTCAGAGGAGAGCCCCGCGTCGTGGATGGGTTTTATCTACTTAGCGTCTGGGATTGAACGTTGGGATTTCGTCCACCTTTCTTCTTTTAAGACGCACCCTTACATTGTGACGGTAAGGATTTTGGGGGCTGAGGGCGGCGTTGCCTTGCGCTACCTCATCCTGTCTGTGTGTTTGTGTGTGTTGCAGGCGCGGGGGCGGACTTTGTGATGCTGGGGGGGATGCTGGCGGGCCACACGGAGAGCGGCGGCGAGGTCATCGAGAAGAACGGCAAGAAGTACAAGCTGTTCTACGGCATGAGCTCCGATACTGCCATGAAGAAGCATGCCGGGGGCGTGGCCGAGTACAGGTGAGCGGGGGGGCGTGGCCCAACATAGGTCAGATGGGTGTGGGGGGGCAATACAGGTCAGAGTTGTGGGTAGATGAGCCCAGGTAAGAGTGGCCGTGGATACACGTCAGAGGGGTGTGTAGATGAGTACAGATGAGATGGGGCGTGGCCGAGTCAAATGAGGGTGGCCGTAGTGAAATCCAGGTCAGCGGGAGGCTGTTGGATTCCACCTGGACTCAAGACTCCTAATCCCTCTCTCCTGTTGCCCCCCATGTCTTCCCCTCCCTCCCCCCCCCCCCCAGAGCGTCTGAGGGGAAGACGGTGGAGGTTCCCTTCAAGGGCCCGGTGGAGGCCACGGTGCGGGACGTCCTGGGTGGCGTGCGCTCTTCGTGCACATACGTGGGCGCCGGGAAGCTGAAGGAGCTGAGCCGCCGCACCACCTTTATCAGGGTCACCCAGCAGCTCAACACCGTCTTCGGCAATGACAGCTAGGGAGCCACCCCCTCCCCCCAACCACCTTGCAATCTAGTCCCATCTCCCCCCACCCTGCAATCTTAATCCCGACCCCCCCGTCTCAAACAGAAGGCCCAATCCTGAGTTACGTCAACACCTACCTCTGATGTCTTTGTAAGAGCGCCTGCTCTTCTATTCCATGGATCGATGAGGTGTTTCATCATTCCATGCATCACTGTCTTTCAGTGTTTCATCATTCCCAAGGGTGCACGTTTGTGTGCAAAACCTTGCCTTGCCGGCAAACGCAAAGAGTTGTTTTGTTTGGATGAAGAACGTTTACAGTGGGAAGATCTCACTGGCAGTGTCAAGGGTTGAGTCAAGGCTCCACATTAGATGAGAGGTTTTTGATACCAGACCCGATAAGCTACCAAAAATAGGAAACTGCTACACATTCCACTGCTGATGCCAGCGACCTTCCATCAAAAGGACATCGACGCACATGGAGAAACTACTCAGTGTTGTTGTGTTTACAGTATTATTCAGTCTATGACCAAAGTTACACAAGCGTTACTCATAAATTAATGAAATGTTAATGAACGAATTTCAACTTTGAGGGATTTATGGCTTTTCCAGTTTAAGGAATGCACTAGTGATTTTTGGTCTGCAAATATTGAAATTGAAATATACAACATAGACGACACTTTTCTTCGGAATACATTTATTTTATTTCATTTTCACAACCATGTTTGTTTATCTCAATGATATTATGGCTTTTAACTGAATTCAAGTCTATGAAGACTACAACGGTTGACGATTCAAAATAGCTTGTGAAAGAAATCCAACTTAACGGTTGCCGATATATCTGGCCAAAGTTCAAATCATTATAATTTCATGAGTAATATCTGAAACATCAATTCCAGTTTGGATGCCAGTAGAGGTCAGGATTTCAATGTTTTTATTAAAAGGATGGCAGACGGTCTCGGATGTAGTTCCGTGTTAAGCAGGGGCCGAAAACCTCGCTACAAAAGATGTAAGCTAGTTCCATGTATCATTTCAACCATACTTTTGACCACCACCAATAAATACATATATTGGATATTTACACTCTTCTGCACTTTTCTGCTTCCCTGTTAGCTACCTCACTCGGCTATACTTTTCTACTAGGTACTGCTGTTGCTATTTGTGTTCACACATCATTTTAGCATAGCATATTAAGACTACAGTTTCGAATTTATACTAGTTCATTAGAAAACAATAACAAAAATTTTGTAATTGCGTTTAAACCAAGCAGACCTACTGTTTAATTCCATGGGAAAGCAATGGTCTTGAAAAATAATATGACCACAACCTAGTTGCTGTAGTCAGTACATAGGACCTATGCCAAATTGAGTTTACTCCAACATGTAAAAGTATTTCTTCGATGCACTTGCAAATATTATCTAAATTAAATTAAATAGTATGTTTGAAATATGTAGTTAGTATGATTTGCATACACTTTAATAAACACTCAAACAAGACTGGAAACACACTCGGAATATGTTCATGTTGCAGTAAATAGAGGCTATACAAATCGACCGAAATAATACACTTGAAATGTAGTCATTTTACATTGCATAACATTACAAGTATTTCTTCAATGCACTTGAAGTATTATCTTAAATATAGCCCTACTCTTGGAATACGTTAGGCTAGTTGGTGAGCTTTTGTGTTGATTTCCATTAAATAATTTAAAGTGTAGGCATATTTCGAATTAGCATTTTTTTTGAATGTTAGAAATGAAGCATGATAGATAATTACAGGTTAACAAAAAGTTAATATTTCAAAAAAAAATGTGTAAACCTAAAATATAAATCAACGGCAACACTTGTGTAAGCCTACTCTTGCCTGAAACCTTTTGCCATTTAAAAATAAAGAAAAAAGAAGTACTCTT
This sequence comes from Melanogrammus aeglefinus, assembly GCA_900291075.1. Lineage (NCBI taxonomy): Eukaryota > Metazoa > Chordata > Actinopteri > Gadiformes > Gadidae > Melanogrammus > Melanogrammus aeglefinus. The sequence continues at coordinate 4,667 of OLKM01001020.1, read as the reverse complement.
CAACAATAATTAACATAACTAGGCCTAACTCTTCTTATCCTACTGTAGTAATAATAAACTGAGTGTTACCCGTTCAGTATCATCATGATGTGACAACTCTATACAAGAGTTCACAAAGGAGGCTGTCAGGTCAAATAGTCGGGGGGAGCATCGGGCATTAAAATGCGTTTTCAACGGTGATTGTAAACGCAGTGCCTGCTTGGTTGTTCGTTTGTGCTGAACGACGTCGGCCAAACATTGTGTCTGCGGAGCGAACTTGTTTGGTTCGCTCTGCGATTGGGCAAATGGTATTAAAGCAGTTACATGTTGCTCATCACATCATCGATTTGTGAATCAATGTCCGTTGTAATGAGCCTGCTGCTGATGAAAAAGGATACCGAGGAATCCTGAGCGTTCAAGCACACTCGACAGTTTAGGTCTGACCATCTCTCTGCTCCTCGATTGGTTGCAAGATTCTTCATGGGTGAAAATGAATTCTCAAATTGAGCGCCATAGGGTTCGTTCGCAGTAGCTCAGTTGGCCGTCTTTGGATACATGCGCGTACACAAAATCGGTATCAAATTGATCAATATGTCCCATGTTCGCAGAAGCCTATGGTCCAAGCTACATAGTTCTCCGACTCCGACACGTCCAATTCTCATCTGTGGGGGGACTCGTCGAATGTGGCGTCTTAATAATTAGGGTAAACACTGATCGATCGCTCCGAGGCTGTAAAAGACATTCCCATTGTGCCAGCGACATCCTTGTCCGCAGCACATCCTTGTCCAGCGACATCTTGTCCCAGCGACACTCTTGTCCCAATGTGAGCGGTCAAGGTAGCGTTACCCGGTGACTCTCTTGGTTTCTGGGTCAACACAAACAGTCAACAGCGGCAACCGCATAACTTGGCCGCTTGATCCATGAACTCTCCCCCACTCTTTCAACTCTTTGGATACTTTCCCGCTCCTGCCCACACTCCATACCCTTTCTCAGATCAACCGCTTGGCCCTTTCCAGTCTTGTTGCAACTGGGAATAGAGCTGAAGGAAAAACGGAAGTTCCTTCTCACCCTTGGGCGCCTGTATGCTGCGCCAGCCGGCGTGATGCAACCCATGCGGGCAGAGACCGAGCTCTGTACACGCGTTAGGGTCATGTCTCACGCAGTTTGAAAACGCATCGATAGGCGCGCAAGCTGAACGTTGCTCACCTATATTCCTTTCTTTACTCTGTCTCGCATTTACCAGAGCGCTTCGCTCTCTATTTCGCCTCGCGCGTCACATCCGCTCCACTCCGCGATCTTCTCACACCGCTCCGCATGCGCCTTCGGAGAGTCTTATGTTGTGGAGGCGATGATGTCTTCGATGGCGCACGACGACACGCACACACGCGTCAAGGTCGTCCGAGGGCAGTAGTACCTCGATGAGCTTTCCGTGTTGGGGGCACTTCGTCCACCCAAAGCCCTTCCGCCCGGGACCCATGGGTTCGCGTCAGAGGGTGAGAGAGAAGGAAGATCGGTGGGTCAGTGCGGCTGGAGGTGCTGATCACACATGGAGATTCTCGCACTTGATGCACGTCTTCACCGCGGCCCCTCCGTCCCTCTTCCGCACACATGTCACAGAAAATAAGCTGGTGCTCCAATAACCCCAGCCTTGTGCTGTCTGCTCCTGCTTTTATACATGTCTTCGGAATAAGTTAAGTTATCTATATAACAGGCGTAGAACCTGATATTGTTCTGAAGACGTGGAGATAATAAATTCCGTTTGTTTCTGTGTTCGTGACTGAAACAACCTTCTCCTGGCTGCTAGGACCGCACCTAGCTTTGATATTTCTATGCGAGAGGCGTTGGCAAAGACGTGTGACTTTCCAATCTTCCTCTTAACGAACTTAGATTCGCCCATATATGTAGGCCTACATGAAAATTTATATGTTCCAGGCAGATTTCAGCCACTAAGGACCTTGCCTCTAGAAGGCGACTTTTCCCGTTGTACTGCCGCACCGGGCACGCACTGTTTGGGTAAGTTACGGAATCAATTAAAGATTTCGATATTTTTCCAAACTTGGACCCTCTTTTACAACCACACTCGATGTCTTTTAAGTTCAGTTATTACAGGTGGGATCTCCCAAACTAAAAGTGAAAATCCTAACGAAGTGGTGAAAATCTCGGATGTTGCAATCCTCACTGTTGAGTGAGTTCAGCCAAGAAGTCCTTCTAGGCAAGTCCTCTCACTCGCGGCCATTTTGGGCACGCCTTTCGGGCAGCTATTTGTCTTAACAAGACCCTATCTAATGAATAGGGAGAGAGTGTATCTCCATTTTCCGAGATCTAAGGGCATAAAAAACACATGGTTGAAGTCACGATGAAAAGAACAGACTAAAAATCGCTGAGAAGAGTTTAATAAAGCACTTTTTCTTACAGGTAAAGCTTGACGACTGCCGCATGCGCAAATCAACGACAGTTTTAATTTACGGCATAACAACACCGCACTCTGACAGCCAAGACACAGAGTTCTTTTTTTTCTTTTCTTCTTTTCTTGTAATGTAATATAAAATCTGTGTGCGTTATCATGAATATGTTATGTTTTGCGGCCCAGAAAAAATTGCGCAAATGTCCTTTTTTTGAAATATTCATTTTGAAAAGTTGGTTTGCTTTCCCTCCTGATGAAACACAACTTCAAGAGTGTCGCAAAAAGCGTGACCGGACGCGTAGAGACGTGCAAAAGATGTTGGAGCACGGCACCGGCAAGAAGAGCGGAACATGTGCAAAACAACTGCCATCTTGGCGTTACGAAAGTTCCCCATGCATTTCAATGGGTGATTTTTTTCAGTGATGTGGTCTCTCTCCTTCTATATAGTGTCTTCTGGTTCAGCCACCTGGCCTACTGCTTCCAATGCTCTAGCAAAACTGAACACGGGCAAAATATTTGTATCAGCAATCTTGTCATGTACAACATATATGGAAAATCATGTGCTAGGAGGTGAATCAGGGGTAAAAGGGTTCCAAATAGTGCAGATGGTTTGCATAGGCAAAGAATACTACAATGCATTCTCTACTACATCAGAACAGACAGTTGTCTTTGTTACAGCATGTGAGCCCCTTCTGTTCATGCCATCATTGGTTTCATAGAGATGCGCATACTTTCTGGGCGGAAGAAAATAAACGGTCAAAAACATTTGAGGCTGGGCGTTCAAAAAAATGCCAATCCCTCATCTGGTGTACAAGCAAGCTAAGCTTCCCTTCGCTGGACCCTGAATCTCTGCCTGTGTTGACTGGAGCTACATCTGCAATGCAAATAAAACAAGTAACAGATAATTCTAATTTTAGCCAGTTAATCATTAAAAGGAATAGTGGAATATTCTCTTATTTATTGCCAATTTATTTTTATTACCAAATGCCCATTGCACTCAGCATCATCATTATATCTCCGTCATATCTACGATCTGCTGTGTCCTGTCCTTTTCGCAATTTCGTATTTTTATGTGACTTCAGAGGGCGGGTCAATGGCAAGTAATACCGGCTGTCAGATTTGTCATCGATTTGGACAGGAACGCGGAGCAGTCTGATTTGGGAGGGCCGTTTGGCCGCTCGTTTTGTCCCTGTTTAAAAGTGATCCCCCTCATAAATTGACGTGTACTATCAGGCCCATTTTTACTAGCCAGCCAGAGCTCCGTTTGCGAATATCAAGCAGGCCCAAGTCACTGTTATTACTTTCAATAGGCTATCTTAAAAAGAAAATGAAAAGGACATAATCCGGCCGGCTGCTCGGCTAGAATATCGTCCGGCGTTGGGAAACTCCCGACCTCCCGATGGTCCAATCCGCCCTGGTTGTGTTCTACTTTGTGTGTGTTGTTGTCTTAGTCTCCTTACTTATTTTCTATGTAGCCCTGTGCCTGAAGTTTTCCTTCATGAAGTGTTTGTCCATAAGTAAGCCTAGGCTATTATTAATAAATGCTTGTTTTTAAAATACCATCTTGTGCTAATATTCCACATTTAATAATAACTTGCAAATATGTTTAGCTGTTGACAATCCATGAATGTTTTTTTTGTTGTGGCCTCTCATATTTCACATACCGGTATGTTCTAAATTTCATTCCGGATAATTCGAATTTGTGAGTGAGAGGATTTAATTGCACATATGAATGTTGAGTAAGTTATCTAAGTTCTGAGAAGTATGGACAATATCAGTCAAGTTATTAACAGGTTTCGAGGACCGCGTGTGCGTTGTGGTTATGTTCCGCGCCTCCACTACGGATCAGCTGGAACTACGTCGACATCTGCGAGGTCCGAAGGGCTGCTTGGCCCAGGCCGCACAAGACACGCGAGGAGAGGGTTGTGTGGTGAGGAGCACAGGCGGAGGAGAAGAGGAGGTGGAGGAGGAGGCGGCACGTGAAGATGTTTTGGATGGAGGCTGGTGAGAGAGGATGCAAGCGAGCGTCAGGTTCGTTTGTGAAGATGGGAGCGAGAGCGTGCGTCACCAGAAAAGGGAGAGAGGCAGGCCGAGGGGGAGGGTCAGGGAGGCACGGCGTAAAGGTTGGACGTAGCAGGTGAGAGAAGGGAGAGCAGAAGCGAAGAGGGGAGGTGGAGACCCCGCCGGCCCCGTAAAAGAAAGCTGGAGGAAGGAAGAAAAAGGGCAAAATGAGTGCCAGGGACAAGGGGAAGGACACGGGTCAGGAAGGGGGCACAGTCAACGG
>OLKM01001019.1:165815-184925 GCA_900291075.1 Melanogrammus aeglefinus | reverse complement strand
CTACCGATTAATATTCGGGAAATGTTACACCACGCAAACACTGTCACAAATGTTAACGGAAACGGGTTTAAGCCGTGTCGCATAAGTATACAGTGCAATGATTAATAGCATGTTTCTTCTTTTTAACTTTTTTTGTGATTTTGCTACATAGTAAAAGTCGAACGTCATTTTGGCATGTATAATATATTGGCAACGCGTTTGATCTCCTTTGAAGCAATATGTTGCAATTGTGAAACCCGTATCCATTTGGTTTCAGTTGACTCAGCATGGTCGAGATGGTTGGTCAAAGAAGGAGAGCCAATGCTGGAGATGACATGGTGGTCATAAAAGTAAGTATCCTTTATTGCCATCATTGCTAAACATTCCTTTATCTCCAAGTTTCACTTGAAGGAAAAATATTCGTCACTGACTTCAACTCTGTCTCGTATATGTCTTTGGTATGCAAATTGAGGAGTAGCGCGTCACAACATCAACTGCTAAGCTCACTGTAATTATATTGTATAAGTTAGCACAGAGTGATTTCTAATGATTATTTATTGTACCCCAGTTCTACGTTTTAGTTCTTACATTGGTGTGTCTGTTTCTCTTTCTCCAGGGTGGGCACATGGTATGCCAATGTCTCTAAGCTTCACGAACAGTTCCACCTGATTGCCAGAGAAAAGAGCAGAAGGATGCGAGTGGCTCCCAAATCTTCATGTTGGAGTGGCGATCTATGTTTTCAACGGCTACACGGGTAAGACGGCTTTGGAAAGTGATTCCAGTCTCAGGGCATGGATGGCATTTCCCCCTAACATAAACGTGCAGACGGATGCGTTGTGTTTTAGCATGACAACAGTCAGGAGTGGTGAACACCTTCCGGCCAGTTTGCATAAAGCTGCCTCCTCTTTCCATTGTGCACCTTCTTCTCTCCCGGGTTATCCGTAATTTCCTTTTCATCCTACATTTCCAGCGTTCATTCCTCCTCATGGTCATTGTAAATCCAGTCTCTCCGCTTATCATCCGCCAAGCCAAATTATAATGGAATATGTAAATGGATCTCCAACAAGCATCCCAGAGGAGCGCACACGACAAAGAAGGCTCCCGCTGAATGCCAGAAAGATTATATTCGACTTTCTAATTTCCGTCTCAACCTCTCCATCCTCGTTTTCCTGTAAGTTAGCCCACGTTCAAACATGCTAGACGTCAATGACTATCCTGTTTTCACATTACTGTGTATGCACTTGAAAAAACGGATAGGAAATAGTCTTGAATCTCTTAATCTCTATCCATCACAATTTATACGATGGGAACTCGACATTCAGTTGGTTCTTCCTTATAGACAGAACCTCAAGTAACCTTTGCTCCATTAGCCTCTTGGTCAAGGTAATCTCGGGTTACACCCAGCGTCAATGTATGCAATGAGAAATCAATCAATTTGTCAAAGCAAAGCAAGCTTGCAGATATTTGTGCTGTATCATTGTGGAGGAAGACGAGTGTTGCCCATGCAGAGTGTTGTCTTGGCCTTTTGGTTACGGCACCTGAGAAAGAAACGCACACCGTCGATAGGAGTGTTTACAGTGTACATTGTGAAGCTAGTGGGTTTTAGGAAGAGAATTAAGAAGACATTGCTTTAATATTATACACTACACTTAAAGCCTAAATATTAAAATTAATGTTTAAAACATTATAATATAAAATGTTTAAAAAATGGAACGGGCTACTACAAATGGGCACAAAACACCCAACAAAATAAATTCTTTTCGGATCTAATACATAAAACATATGCTTCTAAACCATAATATTGTTTCCTATTTGTTACTCTACCACACCAAATCAAAACGTCAGTAAGCTAAGGTGTGTTCTTTAATTCGAGCGCTGTGTTTTTCCATCCCTTGCTGTTGGATGCGAGACGGACCCCATGTGCAGCGAGCTGCGCCGGCTATGATGCTGCATGGCGGCCAGTTCCACGTCTACTACTCCCGCTCCTCATCACTCAATCATCGCCAGCCACTCTGTCCCAACACACAAAATCAAGGCGAGTTCAAGAGGGGAGAGGGTGGTTCGCCCGGCGCCGTGGATCACTGACAGGTGTTGGTCGATTCCGGCAATTGTTAGAAATTGAGTGTGTGTGTGGAAAATCTTTAAGGCGCTGCGGGTAAGATTTAACAACCCCTTAATGGAGTCTATTTGTTTCTGCACAGCGTCAAGGCTGGGTGCTCCTCTGTCCTACCTGCAATACCAAACTCTATGCTAAACAGAAAGGCCTGAACTTTCCGCGGCGTCAGTCTTCTGCAGGAGCCACGAGGGGGCTGGACCAAGCGCGGGCTCCCCAAGCAGAACCTCCTCCTAAACGTCCGAGCTTAAAAGAGGCGCGCCCCGGGACGCATGAACGGGGGCCTCCACCACGAGAAGACCTCCTCCAACTGCCGTAGTACCTCTGCTCCTACCCCCCACCATGACCCGCCCCATCCGGGGCACGTCCAGCCCCCCCCGAGTGGCACCGCCGCGGCTGACCTCGTTAGCCATCAGGGTCCACAGCACAATCACCCTGGCACAGGGCCGGTGTACCACAGCAACCCAACGCAGCACCCGACTCTCTCCGACCAAAGCCCCGGCCAGCCCTCGCCTGGATGCATGCCTCCTCCCTCCTCTCCTCTCCACCCTATGGCCACACTCATTCTAGTGTGTGTCGGCAGAACCAGCCCGGGCCTCACAACGACAGTAAACCATTCCCACACTCAGGCGCCGAACAGCTTGTCCTTCAACCCCCCAAGCATGCTACGGGGACGGGACATTAAGATTGTGAGTTGGGATATATTTACACATTATGGAGCGCAGTGCCCACAGGTACGTACGGCTTTTATTTTAAGAACTTGTTTCCTTTCTTTTTCTGTCCTCCCGTAGGAATGGATCCAATGATGTATTGGAGTCGGCCAGTGAGGTCCCCTGTCCTGTCAAAGTAAAACCAGGGGAGAGCAAGCCCCTGCTGAACGGACACGCTCACCCTGTTAATGGTGCCTTAAAGCCTGCAGACCCTCGGCCCTTTCCTCACGGAGCCCCAGTGGACAACGTAGCCCAAAGCCCACTCAAAAGCCCGGAGGCTGGGGCTTCAAGTCCCACCGCACGCAGTCCACCCCCCGCGTCACCCAGGCCGACCCACACAGACCCCTACTCGTTCCCCCACAGTCCCCCGAGGCAAGACGACCGGCTCCCCGTCTCACCCGGGAGCCCCAGCTCCCGTGAGGCCTGCGAGTCGCGGACTGAAACCCCCACCCCCCACGTACCAGGAGGCCATCGCGGCCACCCAGTCCCATCTTCCGACCCTTCACTCCTGCCACCCCATCCTTGTCGCCAGCCGCCCTTACCAAGAAACCTTCAGCTCCCCTTCCACACACGCTCTCCCCGTGCGAGACTCAACGGAAGTCACCACGATGCCTTTTCGTCTCCGAGCTCGCTGCGCAAAGGGCCGAGGCATCGCATCACCTCACCCCCCACCGGCGGCAGACTCCCCCGTCGCGGGGGCCCCGTCGTTCAAAGCCGTCCGCAAAGCTGATGGTGCAGACGGGGGGATCATCTCAGAGTACTATTCCCATTCACGCTTTCACCAAATCTCCACCTGGAGGATTGGGTTCTCCGAGTACGTTAACGAACTGCATAGCAAGCGGCGGACGGCTGGAGACGCCCCCCTGCCGGGAAGGAGCGACTGATGAGAGATGTGCCCCACAGTTCCCCAGCCAAGGTGGGCCGAGAAGCACCATCTTTTATTAGGGTTTTAGCATGGATATACTTTACTTCTGCCTTATTTAACACTTGCTTTGCTACCTGCACTGACTACTGAATTTGACTAGGTTTTTCTTAATACAAACCTTCACGTTTGAGGTATAGTGTAGTTGTAATGGCTCGTTTGATTGTGTTAGTAGTGTGACATAATATAGATATAATTCCTCTTTTTATACTTGGCTTCATGGCGGTCTCTTTTTCTTGTGCTCTGATCTGTTCAATGTGACCAGAGTCGGACACGGGGGCTCCGCTCGGCGTGAAGTCATTGTATCCTCCACGTGGACATGGACTGCTTCTTCGCGTCCGTCGGCATCCGAGATCGACCAGACCTGAAAGGCAAGAACCCTTCGAAAAGGAATGAGCATGTTGTTGTTTTAGCTGCGTTCACATTTACGGGCTGCCTGTTGACTCGCCTGACCTGGTCATCGCCGTGTCCTCAACAGGGAAGCCCGTGGCTGTGACAAGTAACCGAGGGCCGGGTCGCGTGGCGCTGAGACCTGGGGCCAATCCTCAGATGGAGCAACAGTACTACCAGAGGAAACGCTCTAATGCTGACCCTGGTGTGTGTGTGTGTGTGTGTGTGTGTGTGTGTGTGTGTGTGTGTGTGTGTGTGTGTGTGTGTGTGTGTGTGTGTGTGTGTGTGTGTGTGTGTGTGTGTGTGTGTGTGGATAAGTGTGTGTGTGTGTGTGTGTGTGTGTGTGTGTGTGTGGTCCATATTGCATTCATAACAATATGTAAAATACGCCACAGTCATTTGTCTGACTGAGTTCTCCCGTGTCGGTGTGTCAGAATCGCTGCAGGCTGATTTGAAGGAGAGCGGAGAGCAAGACACCTCTGTCCTCTCCATGGCCGAGATTGCCTCATGCAGCTATGAAGCCAGGTAACCAGTGCAACGCCACACACACTCATTACTCCTAACTTGGCAAATATCAGTGTGTGTGTTAACGTTGTCGATTGGTTTGGCCTGTCTGCTTCAGGGTGGCCGGGGTAAGGAATGGCATGTTCTTTGGCAAGGCGAAGCAGCTGTGTCCCGCACTGCAACCTGTCCCGTACGACTTTGAGGCTTACAAGGAGGTGGCTCTGGCCATGTACGAGACCCTAGCAAGGTAATGGCATTCTGCTAGGTCGTACTTGAAATGAATGATCTGCCTCCCACTGCTCTTTCTCTCATGCCATAAAATGATCTTGTCGGCCCCCGTTCTTTGCAGTTACACTCATGACATTGAGGCCCTGAGCTGTGATGAAGTGTTGATTGATGCCACCACCTTGCTATCAGAGTTGGGCATCAGCCCTGAGGATCTGGCCCGGGCCATCAGGGAAGACATCAAGGAGAAAACAGGATGCTCTGCCTCTGTGGGCATGGGTCAGTATCTCCGCTTTAGCCCTCCTTTCAAAGTTTTCTTCTTTTTTTTATTTTTTTTTTTTATTGCTTATCACTTAACACTTAACTGAACTTTTATTTCCAACCTACTTTAATATTTATCTTTAATTTTAATATTCAGGGGTCCAATATCCTGTTGGCCCGCCTGGCCACCAGAAAAGCCAAGCCAGACGGCCACTACATGTTTGAGGTCAGAGGAAGTGGAACGATTTTATCCGGGAGCTATCGGTTACCAGTTTACCAGGTACTGCGCGCGCCCTTCCCCTTTCCTGTCGAGAAGGAATTTAAATCAATTGATGAATTCCATGGTTCTGGCGTACACCCTGTGCTGAACTGACGCGTTTGTAAAAAAAAACATCTGTTCTCCAAGGCGTGGGGCCCGTCATGGGGAGGAAGTTGTCGGGCATGGGCGTGAAGACGTGCGGGGACCTCCAGCACGTTGGGCCCAGTCCCAGCTGCAGAAGGCGTTCGGACCCGCGCACGGGCCAGACCCTTATTCCGCTTCTGCGCGGGGCTGGACGAGCGTCTGGTGCGCTACGAGAAGGAGCGGAAGTCGGTGTTCGGCGGAGATGAACTACAACATCCGCTTCACCGGGGTGCGTCCACTCTGAACTGCTTTTGAAACCAACGACTTCTTCAAGGTTTAGTTTAGTTTGGTTTTATTTCTTCGTGCAAGATAAACAAGATTTAAAATAGCAAAAGAAGATGCACATAGACGTATATTAATGAACGGGTGGGACAAAATAAACCCCAGAGGGATTTTAAAGGATGCCCACCTAACATTCAAATACAGTAAGGTTAGAAAAAAAGTGAACGAATAAAATAATAAATAACCAAAAAAACAAAAAAAAATCATGTTACAAATGAAAAATACAAGCGCATTTAAGTTCATGTGGCCAAAAAGGTGATTAAATAAAAGACTGATTAGTCAATATGTTAATACGTTATCATATGCTTTTAAGATGAGATAATTTTTAAGATGTTTTTTGAAAGTGTGACAGGAAAACTGTTCCAAATGGCCTCTGTGGCCTCTATGCCTAATTAAAAACTGGCCAAGATTAGTTCTGTAAAATTGACTGTGAAGGAGATCTACAGATCTGGTCTGATGGCTTTGGATATGTGACCCTGGTTATAAAAAAAACTGTTGAAAGGTAAAAGTATTGAAAAAAATGTCATTTTCTGTCCAAAATGTTTCTGAATGTCCACTGCTCCCTCGTCCCCCCGGCTAGGCGGAGGAGGCGGAGGCTTTCCTCACCAGCCTCTCTTCAGAAGTTCCAGCGGCGTCTGCAGGAGGGCGGAGACAGAGGGGTCGCCGGCGTTACCTCTCAAGGTCATGGTCCGCAAGGCGGGGGCACCGGCCGAGTCTGCGAAATATGGTGGCCACGGTTATATGTGACCACCTGGCCAGGTGAGGGGCTTTTTGGGGAGGGGGGGGGGTGGCGGGGGATAACCACGTCGCCCCTAAAAGTGGCCTTTCTTCTGCCTGATTTATGAACCGTTTCCCTTCTTTTACGAGTTTGAGTTATGAGGCGAGGAGTTTACGAGTCGCTCTTGTTCCCGCAGGACGGTGACGCTGGCCCAGGCCACGGCACACGCGAGCGGCCCGCTCATACGCCTCTGCAGTGGTTCAAGCTGTACCATTGCCATGAAGCTGCCGGCCCAGGAGCTGCGAGGCGTGGGGCATTCAGGTCCAGCAGCTGGAGGGAGCTCGCAGTGCCCCTGAGAACCACAAACGCTCCATAAAGGGAGATGCTGCTGGGCCCGGGGCTTCCCGCCAGACCTCCTCGTGCAGGTCAGCAGTTTGTCTGGGGAGGGATTCACCGCGGTGCTATGGGCAAACGTACTGCTTTATTGTTTTGTCGACCTGTTCTTGGTTACACTTTGTTTGTCTAGAAAAGGGCACAATAACGGTATGAATGTAACCCGTGCAACCGGTTTTATAATACATTTCAGCAGCCGACCCTGGTTCAGAGCAGGTAAAGCCAGCTGCCTCAGGCTCTCCTCCCCTTCAGCTGTCCCCTGCTGAGCCTGTCCCGGGGACAAGCAGAGACCCCCACACCCCGCATCACGCCAGAACCACACGGCTCAACCTAAGCATTGAAGTCCCTTCGCCCTCACAGGTAAGAACTATGCATCTCTGTGTTTCTTTACTCAGCAACAGGGGTTTCGGTTGTTTGTTTCGCTAACATGACAAGCATTAACTTTATGGTAGCCATTTCCGTCTTGACCATCTTAAGAAGGGAGCAGGGTTCTGTTCTCGCGGTTATTAATGGATTTCTCTGTGATTCTTTGGAAGGCTGGGGTTAGCCGAGTGTAACATGTTGGCCCTTGAAGCCCTTTGAGACGAACTGTCATTCAGGGCTCGAAAAAGGCCTAAAAAAAAAAAAAAGTTTGGTTCCTATTGGTTGTCAGTTGAGTAGGTAGGTAGGGAATTTATTTTATTTTTTTATTTTATTTTTTCCAGCAGCAGCAAATGATAAGTAGGGTTTTTTTTTTCATTTAAAAACGAGAGAATGCGCTCATCCTTGTACAAAATGAAGAGGTGCTGTACAAAAACCAAATTATAGTTTGCATCAAAAGATTTTATTTTTTCTTTTTTTTTTTTCCCCCCCAAGCTCAAAAAATAATTTGGGTCGCACATAAAGGCCCAAACAATGGACTTAATCTGATCCGCTGCTCTCCATCGCTCTTTTGATTCCTCCATCAGGTTGACCGGTCCGTACTGGAAGCCCTGCCCGCAGACCTCCGCGAGCAGGTGGAGCAGTCGTGGACCCGACGCGAGCGGAGACCCAGCGACGCCTTACACCACGCAGCGGACCCCTCCTCCCCTCCCTTTGGTTCTGGCCCTCTCTCTGACCTCCTCTCCGGGTCGGCGCTGTCGGTCTGTGGCCTGCAGGCACGCTGCTCCTCGAGATCCCCAACCAGCCGGGCCACTCGGGCCCGACCGGCCATTTGTACTGGAAATTACCCGACTTTCTCACAGGTGACCCCTTTTGTGATATACTTGCGTAAACCAAGATGTTAGTTCTGGATTGGAATATACATGCACAGCAGATTTACAAACCCCAAACCTATTGGCTGTTTTCTTTCACTTAATAAAAATGAATGTTAATTGGGCGGGTAGGGTTAAATTGGCATATTGCTCGTGTGGTGGGTTTTTATATGGTAGTTGATTGAAGAAAGATGTTTCCGGTTGTAGGTCGACCCCGATGTGTTTGCCGCCCTGCCCAGAGAGCTGCAGGATGAGCTTCGCTCTGCCTACCACCGCAAACAGAACGCTCAGCCCCAAGGGAAGCTGGGTAATTTCCAAGACCAGTCTATTCAAACCAATGTCGCAATAGTTGGCTGAATAAGCTTAAGTTGTCGCTGTTGGTTTAAGTAATAATGGCGCAATACATCTCTCTAAATCTCTTTTCTGCAGCGGAACAAAGGAATCCACTTTTGCAACTGAAACAGCCAGAAGCTGGCGTCGGCGTGGCGAGGGTAAAGCGCCGCTACAAGAGAAAGAATGCGGTGAGCCCTGCTAAGAAAGTACCTTCCCCGCAGAAGAGGCATGTGACCGGGAGCAGCCCAGCCAAAGTCCTGCCACCGTCCATGAGATCCAGGGAGGTAGCGGGTGGACTCAAGGTACTGGGCTCATCAGATGAACGTCAACACTTCAAACTGGGTTCAATTCCAACAGAAGAGCTGGTTTTTCAATAAATGATTTGTCTGTGTTTAAATAAATGTGTATCCATCTATGCCCGTCGCCCATCTATCTATCCATTTATCTATCCATTTATCTATCCATTTATCTATCCATTTATCTATCCATGTCTGCCCTTTTTCTTACAACCAGATGGATAGTGGTCCTTCCACCTCATCCCTAAATCAGGAAACCCCAGAAGTCCTTTCTCCCTTCCCCCCCCGTGCAGCCCCTACCCTGGCCGGAGCCAGTGAGATGACCGACATCAGAACACTGCTCAGAGAATGGGTCACAAGCATATTCAGGTACTATGCCGTCTGTTCTGGACCATCTCCTCCGGCGCCACCAGTGAAATTATGCGGGAGATGTGTTTTATTGGTTCACGCTTGACGGCTTCAGACTTATCCCCAGAACCCATGGAGGAGAGACGTACTGCAAGTGGTGAAATATTGCACTGACCTCATAGAGGACAAGGACCTGGAGAAGCTTGACCTCGTCATCAAAGTACATGAAACGGTAAAGAGGCAGCATTCCCTCCACTTCCTCGCTCAGACATTTAAACAAAGACTACAGTTGTGTTGTATGGAGTGCTGTTGCATTGTTTTTGTCAACGCTCTGTGTTGCCCTACTGTGTGTTGATCATACTTTATGACCCCCTACAGACTCATGCAGCAGTCGGAGGAGTCTGTGTGGAGCATGGCATTCGACTTCATCCTTGACAACGTCCAGATGGTTGTGCAGCAAGCTTATGGAAGCACCCTGAAGATGGCGTGAAAGAGGAAGAATTTCATATTTTCCATTCTTCTTTTCCCTCCACCGCCCTTTTTCTCTACTGCTTCAGTTGCTCATTTTACCGTTGGCAGTGTTACGTGACTTTCAGGAACCCAGACGTTGTTGCTTTTCGGCAGGATAGAAGTTTGCAGTTTGAATTTCCTCAACAAAGCACTTGCCAGGAGGCTCCCGTTTATCCTTTTCTCACTGACGGGGAGCAGGGGAACTTATCCTTTCAGTGACAGCCGCATAGCGATGTCAACGTATGATAGAGGAAGGACCATTTTCATCATCCTCAGTTTCCTTTTTATGATACATTTTGCACACCAGTTTAAGGACCGTGAACAAGGAAGGGCTGGCACCCTCCCGCTTTATACAACCTGCTTTTCCTTTCCATGCAATGACCTCATCATGCTCCAAGCGCATCTGTGTAGCAGCGGCCCCTGCAAATAGTGTGTGTGTGTGTGTGTGTGTGTGTGTGTGTGTGTGTGTGTGTGTGTGTGTGTGTGTGTGTGTGTGTGTGTGTGTGTGTGTGTGTGTGTGTGTGTGTGTTGTGTGTGTGTGTGTGTGTGTGAGAAATTACATTTAGCATTCATTTCAATACCATTTACATGTTGTCTTGTGATGTTTCATTCAGAAAAATGAAGTAAAATAACGTAATGTCCTGGTTTTCGTCCCTCCATCTTTGTGACTTGTTACGAATCTGCCTCTGTCATATCAATTCAAACCTGGTCAAACAAGGCTTGCTGCATAGTATTTCACACCTTTTGTATCTTTTTGGAGAAAACAAAAAAGTGCCAAACATTGTTTTTCAAACATGTAAATAATGTTTTTCTGGGTTATCCATGTGTATGAAAAAAAGCTGTGTTGAGGATTTTCCTCTTGTATTGTTTACAAAGTTGTATTCTTAGTAACTGTCTTTTAATGCTAAATCTTTTCAATACGATTCTGCGTCTTTAACAGGGGATTTAGAAGCAGATCAAGGCTTAACATCTAACTCATTGGTTAGCTATTTTGCTGATTTTTACTCTTGATTGGAAAGAAATACCTTGTGTGGGTTATGGCATCAATATCCCACATCAGCATTTCCTGATTTATAAACAGTAATGTGCACTCTAATATGGCATTTACAATGTCATTCAGTTTGTGTGGTTTGATTTGCAGTGGGCAAGTCTAGTGTTAAACTGCCACCTACTGTTTTATACATTTCCAATATTGTAAAGAGACAGGGTTTACGTATGTACTCGGTCACATAGAACTAGCTTTTGGTTTCCTTCGAAAGCTAGCTACATAAGAACAGCAATTAACTATGAGTAGTCCACAGCTTTTCTTCCCAATCTCAAATAGGCAGGTCATTAGAAAGAAAAGCATATATATATATGCTTGAGATGAACTCTCAGAAACAAGGTAAATCTTTTGTCGGAATACTGGCAGAAGATAATGATTGTAATTGTGTAAAGAGGACTCCCATTGACTTTGGACAGCACTTGCTTCTCCCCATGCCATATCTTCTCAGAAGGGAATGGCCAGCTGTTCTAATTGGTCAGTCCATTACCTGTAAACTGGCCTGTGCCTGACGACCTGAAGCTGTGACACGTTTGTATGTTTTTTAAAACTCTATAATAAAACTTTAAAAAAAATCCTCTTACTATAAATGGTTTCCACTATTACTTTTTATTGAGCCGAAGTTTGATCCAAAAGTTGCACTATATAGAATTGACTATTTGTCATAATAGACCACAATATGCAAAGCGACATTGTAAGTAGGAGTCGATTCCAAAAGTGAAAAACAAAAACATTTTGACATGTATACGAAAAAATGAATTACCAAGATTCCTTGTCCTGGAATTAATTTCCATCAATATCCATTTATCCAAAACTGTGCATGTAACGAAGTGCACATGTATCAAAACTAAGCCCCCAGGAACAGTGCAAACTTCCGCAATCCATCAGTCATGGAACATCACATTCGGCTAGTTATGATTTTTTTTTTGTTAAACAGATTCCCTGGGAGGATTATTGACCACAAAGGTGACCCCAATGGTTAATGGTTTCAGCAGAAATTAATGGAATAAACCACATTTTATTATGTGTATATGGTTACAACAGAAAAATCAGAACAAAAATCTATTCTCATCTCTAAACAGGTGTATAGAGGAATGGAAAATGCTTTATTCAACGGACAGAGTAATAATTGGGGGGGATTTCAACCTGGTCCCTGATATTTAGTTAGACTGCCTACCTTCAACCAGACAGTGCCACGCATTTGACGAAACAATGCTTGAACTGATGACAAAGGCCAATCTAGTAGATTACTGGAGAATGAAAAACCCAACTGGAAAACAATTTACATGGTTCAATGCATCTAACCATGGTCAATGCTCAAGGCTGGATTATACTGGTTAATCTCAAAACAACCTGATAAAATGATGTTCCTAAATGTGAAATTTTAGGCAATGACCTTGAATTGACCATTGTGCAATTACACTGTCTTTTTCAGTTTCAAACGTGGTGAGTAAAATATTATTCCCATATGGAAGTTTAATAATAGTCTTCTGGAAAATTCGGCCAAATTGGGGCATGGGGCATGTGGAGAGTTTCAGGTATGCTGATGGGGAGATTGTCGGTCTTGTCCACGCCAGTCGCAGGGAGTGTGACGTCACATATGAGACGTGTAGTCTTTCTCATTGCGTTTTCTGTACAGCCTTTAACTGAACAATTGCACAATAAACGGTCAAACTCTTTACATGAAAAATTATTATTGAACTCCATAAACAACTGTGTATAATCCGGGGCATATAAAGACTGGGACCAGAAGATAATTACTTTCTCTCCATTGAACCCATTCATATTTTTTCAGATCTCATAGGTCCCATGGCCTCTACCGTAAAGGGCGTGACTTCGCCACTTGAGCAGTTTTCATTGGGACGAATAAGCGCCATTTTTTTAATCCGCTGTCCTTTCTTGCTAAATTATATGACAGCACTCTCCACTCATTCTCCTCTGACCATTGCATTTTAATTGACTTTGACGGCCATTCACTTCTCGGCAATTCCCTCATTTTGTCCTCCCACGTCTGACAGGTTTCGAAAATACGGTGTGGGTGTCAGATTGACCTTGAATATTAGGGATAGGGTAATTTCACCTGCAAAACTAATCCTATGGTGATGAAAGGAGGGACGTTAAATAAATTTAACAAATGTAACCTTTTTCACAAATATTAATCTGATCAATCTTTGTACATTAGATTATCATCTCCATAGATTAGAAAACAAAAGGCGATAGTTAATACTTATCCAAAAATAGCGGAATAACGGGAATGAAATTTAAACTTTTTTTACAGGAAGTGCGGTCATTATTGCCGCGCATCTAGGACCCCGAGTCGATTCTGGCAGCAGTCAATCTGACACCCACAACTGCTGGTGTTATTTTGTGGTTCTTGCCACGCCTAGTACTGAGTCTACCTTCCACCACGTCTCCCCAACATTAACGTCATTGCTGAAGTGGCGTCAGGAAACACCAAGTACTGCGCCCAAAACGACAAAAACTTGACTTTAACACTAATTTGGAGACATTTTATGAGTGATATACATATTTTGACTGCTTTATGTACCCATTAATCGAAACGTCCGGTTAACCTGCACCACGGCCTTTAATAGGTCCATGCGCCGCACTGGCCTTTGGATCATACGTCAACGTCGCTGCCATATTGGAGAGGCAAAGACTGCCCTGTAAACAAACGGGGTTGCTGTGGTTTTAATAGATAAAGTTTTTAAAAAAAATCGAAATATATAATACTTCTAAAATGAGTTTTATGTTAACGGTTTATCATCAACCTAAGGTCTAACCCTAACCCAGCATATTTATATTTTTAATATAATAGATACCTCTAATATAATTGATATGACAATAAAATCGTTACATTCAAATTAGTTGAGATATGTAAACGTTTAAGTGCTGCTTTTCCAGAAAAACCGAAGCACCCCCTTTTACTTATTTGTTAAAACTCTAGTCTGGGCCGCTCTAATATGGCGTCGACGAAGACGTATCGCAGCAACTAGTCGGTGAAGTCTGCGGCGTCTGTCTGCTCTAGTGTGCAGTTCTATGCTCTAGTGTAGTACAGTTCTATGCTCTAGTGTAGTACAGTTCTATGCTCTAGTGTAGTACAGTTCTATGCTCTAGTGTAGTACAGTTCTATGCTCTAGTGTAGTACAGTTCTATGCTCTAGTGTTAGGAGCTGGAAACGCCCCTCCTACAAGCACTGGCGGCGCAACATCCGACTTGACAGCATCGTGAACAATAACGAGTACCGTTTACTGGTAAGGGAACAGTCTTGTTAATGCATATATTGATGTCCTTGATATCTCTTCTTTATCTTGATATATTCCTGTTTGCCATACTTCTGTTTAACAAATGCTCACGTTTATTCGATACGTAGGCGCAAAAACCAAACGGGCCAATAGCTATTCGGCTAGCTTAAAGCTAATAGGGCTGAACAGTGAACACTGACATCACCAGTGACATCAAATTTGATCCCTCTCATCACTAACCTGCTCAGTGAGCAAACATTGAAAAAGGCTTTAAACTAACAAAGACAAATAACGTGCACTAAAGCAATTGTAATCAGAGCCATGATCAGCAGGCGTTTTCTATTGTAGTTGCCAAGGCTACATGGACTTGCTAACGCACCCAAATAGCCTCTTCAGCTGTTAAAGTAGAAATCCGGTGTAAAATGGATCTGTGATATGTTTAATATGATAACGAGTTGGAATATTCGTTTGGGATCAAAAAAGCGCGTATAGACGCATTCTGAAGTTGGCTGTTTTTGACCGATTCTACCAAAACGTTATAAACTTGAAACGATGGGGCATGTGTTATGGTAAAACTCTAAATCGTTATTTTAAACCACTTTAAAGACTAGAAGTAGCCCGACACTTCTCTGGTAGTATAATAAGGGTCTTAACATATAAAACGAGACATTGATAACTTTGTAAGTGTAAAGATTGTTTATTAAAAAGTAGATTTTATACACACAATACCATCAGTAGTTCCCCGTCGACGCCATTTTGTTTTTAAGACTCGATAAGTAGATGGGCGAACACAGAGCTTGCTTGTTGTGGACGGATGGTACAATCTCTGTGTTTGTCAATCTACTTATCGAGTCTTAAAAACAAGATGTCGTCGACGGGTGAACTACTGACGTGTGTGTGTGTGTGTGTTGTGTGTGTGTGTGTGTGTGTGTGTGTGTGTGTGTGTGTGTGTGTGTGTGTGTGTGTGTGTGTGTGTGTGTGTGTGTGTGTGTGTGTGTGTGTGTGTGTGTGTGTGTGTGTGTGTGTGTGTGTGTGTGTGTTAAATGTCCTTTTTAATAAACAATCTGTACACATACAAGTTATCGATAGGGATGTGTCAGAATATTCGATTATTCGTTCCCGAGGGTCAAAGTCGATTTGAACATTTGGAACGTTAACATTGTCTATCTATATTTTTTTCCCATTCAAATAAACAAGAATTAACGGATGGAACTAATGTTGGACAGGTGTCCAACGGCATTATCCTGCTTATACCATGGTCAGTTGCCATAGAAAATAAATTAAGACCATTCATTCATATTTGTTTGTCAACACGGCGGATGCGCGCGCAGAATGATTGCAAAAATAAAAATAGTTTTGACCGGTTGCCATGGTTATCTCTTTGTGGTTAACTTGCATTTCCGGTGTTAATTAGCGATGTTGTACTGTTACATTAAACTGTAAAGTTATATGCTATAGACCCTATAGTATCTGTGGTATAAAGGCTGGGACGATTTATAAATATGTACACTTTATGTTGAATATATAGACGCGATTCCCATTTAAACGAATGGCACGTGATTATTTTTCAAAACGAGAGCTGTCAAATTGTGGAAAATGAATTAAACTGTAATCAGACAACGTGGTTATATGCTTTAGAGTATCTGTATCGGTACGAATTTCGAATTATAAATATACTTTATGTTGAAAGTATAGACCGTTGCGTTTCAGCCTTTATACCACAGAT
Source organism: Melanogrammus aeglefinus (assembly GCA_900291075.1). Lineage (NCBI taxonomy): Eukaryota > Metazoa > Chordata > Actinopteri > Gadiformes > Gadidae > Melanogrammus > Melanogrammus aeglefinus. The sequence continues at coordinate 169,293 of OLKM01001019.1, read as the reverse complement.
AAATAGGGTCTATAGCATATAACCGCGTTTTCGGACTACAGTTTAATGCATTTTAACAATTTACCAGCTCTCGTTTTGAATGCTGAACAGACAATTTGACTGGAAGTACTTGGCAGGTAGTTGTTTTTTTGCATCTAAGATACCGTTATTTCTTGCAACGATCATGGTGCCTCTGTGAATGTTCGGCCAGATATCATCGAATAAATCGATTATATCGTTCATACCAAACCGCACCGATTATCTCGACCATGAAAATTTTGAGTTCTTCACATCCTAAGTTTATCAATGCTCTTTTCATGTTAAGACCTGATTATACTACCAAAGGAAGAAGTCCGAGCGATCTTCTAGCGCTAAAAAAATAGCCGAGTGGTTTAAAATATAGCGATTTTGGTTTTTACCCAAAAACGCATGCACCCTGTCGTTCAAAGTTTATAGCGTTTTGATCAGAAATCAGGGCTTAAAAAAAAAAGCCAACTGAAGGATGCGTCTAGCCGTCTCCATGTGCTTTTTGCTTCCAAACAAACATTCCAACTCGTTAACATACGCAAACATATCCCAAATCCCATTTACACCGATTTCTCCATTTGTGTTAACCTAAGTTTGACAGGAAAATTCAACACAAATATTGATGTCATTTACATAGAGGCGCAATCTGCCCTTTAAATCCTTCATCAAAGTAATTTATGGAACGACTGCTTATTAAGAACATAGGTGTCCTATTCATATTCTGAAACTGTTCATGACTGATACTTGCTGTCTGTTAATGGTCTCATGTCTTCTTTCAGCCCGCTTTAATTTACATTTAGTGCCAAGCTTCTTCACGAACGTTACAACCATGGCAGGTGGACAGACCATGGATATACTAGCAAAGGTGCTTGAGCAGTCAGCCAAGTTGATGGAGGAGAAGGTGGATGAGCAGCTGAACAAACTGGATCGTATGGATGACGACGAACTGGATAAACTGAAGGAAAGGAGACTGGAGGCACTCAAAAAAGCTCAGAAACAGAAGCAGGTAATCGGGCACATTTAGATCTCTCCTCAAACCATAAATTAAACTTGGCTCCTCAATGGTTTTAAGTTTAAGTTTAAATGTTTTTATTTTTTTTATTTTTAAAGGACTGGCTGTCCAAGTTAGGCCATGGCGAATACAGAGAATATACCCAGCGAGAAAAGACTTTTTGGGGAGGTTAAAAGTGGAGAGCAAGAAATGTTGGTCTGGGCGATTTCCTACAGATGAACTCCACACTTCAGGTTATCGAAATGGAATCTATTTCTTCTTGCCACTAAAGCCATATTAATTCGAATGTCAGATTTGAATAAATGACATTATAAAATGAGAAAAAAAGCAGAAATGTATTTTTAATATAATAATGCAATGAAGTTATGGCTGAATTATGGCTTGTTTTGTCCATTTGCAATATCCTAAGAGAACAGAGAAAATGTTATACGGTTCTCCTTCAGAGGAAGCAGTGCCATTATTTAATTTGTCCTCCCTTTCATGGCAGATGTTAATTGTCGACAGCACCTTGCACCGTTGCGCAGCATCTCTGGCCACAAGAAGCATGTGAAACTAAATTTATCATAGCTCAATGTGTGTAGAAGGCCCCCTTCTTGTCTGAGAGGTTCTGCACATCAAGTGATTCCCATGCCAATGGCCCACTCTGATATAGATGGAATACGACCAAGGACTTCATTGTGGGCTTGGTGACCTGTGAAACACAGGATGACGATGAATTCTCCACAGAGATGCTGGAGTGGAGACTTGGCTGCACAGATGTTATTAATTACAGGTAAAAAAGACAATTGCTTCATTTACCTGTATATTTTTTGGTTGTGAAAATAGTATTGGATATGATTGTAAATACGATACTTGTGTGTTTGTATAGACCTTTTATTTTTTTCCCCATTGTATCTTAGTGCGTAATCGCATGGAGCCTCCTTCAATGACAAGAGACCAAGGAACAAAGAGTTCACAAAAGGTGGAGAAGAAAGACCATAAGAGGGGAAAGGTCTAACGACTGATGACTCAGGCTGATTCTGAAGATGACTGAATACCACATTCTCCTTTTCCTCAAATATCCACACTCGCCCTCTCAGCGGGACCATCATGCATTATGAACGACAGCCTTTGTCATTTAACTGACCTTCTATTACGTCCCCTTCGATTTATTCATTGTTTTACGTCTTCGCTTTCCTTAAACATGAGAATTTATTTCAGCACCCTTCTTTGGTTGCATTTTTTTTTTTTTTTTTTTTAACATGTCATGCTTCAAATGGTTGTAGAAGCCAACCTAAATTCTATAGAAGAATGTAAAGGTAAAAAGGATTTTCTCCCTGATGGTGTTTGGTTTTCTTGTTGTTGGATAAGTCAGAAACCTTATGAATATTTCTCCTAACTTATTTGCATCCCAACATGGTATTGATTAAAATATTTTGGCTTTATTTGTGCATGCAGTTAAAGATGCAGAAGTACGTTTGGAGTTTGGCTTATTCAGTGCAAATTACATTTCAGGAAATATTCAAGTGATTGTGTCCCTAAAATGTATTTTGTATAACTTGGACCCCTATTTGAACAAAGGATTAATGGGTGACTGTGAAAAACCGAACCCCCCTCAGTGCCAATAATGCGACGCAAACCTTTGCATGTGAAAAAAATTAATAAAAAGGCTAAAACTTGATTGAGAAGCGTTCTTGTGATCCCGGCATGCTTCATTCCTTCTGTGGCTATGAAATATGTGTGCCCCCCCCCCACCCGCCCGCCACAGGTAAACCACAGAAACTACACAGATTCAACATTTTATTTTATCTTTAAGAAAACAGATTGCCCCCTGATGGGAGTGGATTCTCATGGGCATAATGTGTATATATAAACATAACACGTCTTCAATGTGAGAGTGTACTGAGCACAGCTAAGACTCAATAGCCTTGGGCTCTATTGGCTTGAGGAGGCGTCGCACAATCAACTCTCCTTTGCTGTTGATATACGAGTCTGCCATGTCGTCTTCAGCAGGGAGTCGCCATATGGTGGTCTTTAGTGGATGTATGCTGCAGCAGAACAAAGTTTTGGCCGGAATGGAGAGTTAGCAGTTATGCTGGGGACATTTTAGCTCTGGAATGCCAAATTGGACTAACGCACTGAAGATGCTCAAATTGTGATATATTGAGCCTTTTCAGAAATGTATTTGGTGGTTTGAGGATTTTAAGTGAGAGCGCTTGGTGCTTTCAACAAGGTAATGGTACCAATAAGAACACCAGTATATTTTTATCTTCAATGCTAGTTACTGCATGCTTACCTCACAAGATGCTTGACATATTTCCAACAGGCTTTATTGACGTGCGCAGGTGTATTTTTGTGAACAACAGGGATTGTCCCTGTATACTAACGCAAGACTAAAAAAGAGGCAATTGCAAAAAACATTTAAAAAATGTTTTGAAAATTAAGGGCTTGATAAAATGTTAGATGCAGCATAAATCAAGA